>JABASC010000509.1:0-38414 GCA_019776185.1 Plutomurus gul
TCTGTGTTTGCAGTGGAAAAGCAGCAATTCCTTAATTAAGAATTCTTCGTCTCGTTAAATTTAGTTAATAATATTTAGGAGGTACACCTGCCCTTAAGCAAAACTCCGTGCTTCTGAAACAGTAATTAAGACGAGCCGTGTATTTGTATTTGCCTGTTTGTTTTGTAGATTCATTTGGAAAAGTTCAGATTCAAGTTTCTGGAATGCTGCCAATAAGAGGTGGGTCGGGTTCTGTATTTGAAAACCCGACTCTCCAAGACCTACTTCTTTTCATTATTTCAAAACCCGACCCAACTAAACCCAAGGTTTAAAAAATAGATACCCGACCCACCCAAACTCGACAAAGCTTCATTTTTTAGAACTCCACCCAAATGGATTCGGGCTTTCGTATTTTATTATAAGTACAGTAATTGAAGTCTTACTGCAACTCATTTTGTTAAAAAGTGAAATCAATTTTCAGTGTAATCAAATGCATTCTAGAAAATATTCCAACACATTTTTTAAGAATGTATGAATTACAATTCCTAGTGAAATGGGTAAACCGGATACCCACTTCTGTCGCCACCCTATAATAAAATGAAGTTGGAAACCTTTGCGTTCTCTGCCCTCACTGTGGCTTAAATAACACAGAGATTACCTATCCATGACTAGATAATAATTCACTCTCAGCTCCTCGTTTAGTCAGAGATCACTAATTATTCCATCATCTAAACTCCAGCCAAGGAGAAAACAAGCAAATACTCCCGAGTCAGCTACTAAAGCATCACGCTGACAGAAGCCGTCTTGTTTTCAAAAACCCGTTCAGAATTTGGCCTCCTCCACACAACATTCAGCCCGCAATAAGTAAAGTACATTTGAGACAGCCCCCTTAATTATCGTATTAACAATTGAGACGCTTAAGTCTGGCTCCTATTAAGGATAACCCTTTGTGCTAAAAGGTAATTTATTCAGACACCAAATCTGGTTGTCAGAATTTAACCTCCTGAAAATCGTTGATGTGGAAAATGTAGATTTTTGTACCCTGGAGAAATAAATATTTGTTCTGTGGTCATCATTCCAAGTGACGGGCGATAAGGGGGCTAGAATCCCACCTAAAATTTTACGTTGCCATGGGTAGGGGGAAGAGAGGGAGGGAAGACTCAAGTCAACTTAACAAGAATAAGATAGGGACCCCCTCCTCAACCCCGTCTCTATCCGGAACTTATTATTCCCCTATTCTTACAATTAAATATTTAAATCTGGACATTTAAATCCAATTTCATAACTTTTGAATTATTCTGTACAATAAGATATTTCTTTGTAAACGTTTTGTAGATCAACAGAGTTGACAAATTAACAATTAAAATTACATGGACACTTTTTAAAATCGTATTTCATATCTTAATATTACATAACAGGTACTATTCGAACTGTTTACTTTAGCCACGGGTTTAATATTTCACATTAAAATACAAATTTTGGTCACAGTTAATAATTGTAGAGAATTATAGGCGATTTCGGCCGGAGCTGGAGAAAGTCAATTGGTGAAAGTGAGCAGCACAGGCAAGGAATTAATGAATTAAATAGTTAATGTATCTGGATGTTGATTAAAGAAGGATGATTACCCTAAAAAAATCCATAGTAGATCCACTGTCGAGTGTTCCGTAGGAAATATCTGTCTGGTCGGCTAAATCATCGGCCGATTCAATGGGCGTGCTTTTTCTGTCGACAGTCAGAAAGGCAGCCAAATTCGCTGTGTACGAAGATACAATGATGAGGGTAAAAAACCACCAAATTCCTCCCACGAGACGCGTGGACGTAGTCTGCAACAACAATAAAAATACATTTTCACACTCTCCCATTCCCATTGCCAGTCAGCTGCTGCTCAATATTCTGTCTTGTCAGCAACAAATAGAAATATTGCTCACTTACTTGGATTCTGTGTACAAGCAATTATGGAATAAGAGAGATCGGAATACAATGAAGTAATTCTTTTATTTATTAGCTAGTTAAGTCATAGTACCTTTGGATTAAGTCCGGAGCCTTGTCGGAGAAAGGTGCCCGTGATGAACCACACTGAATTTGGAAAGGAAAATTGATTTTCCAGAACTCCTTCATCGCCCGCGCAAGGTGGCGGAGCCAGCCACTCGTTCGGAGTGAACCGTGCCACCACAAATAACGTAAAGCAAACCAATACGTAGGCCCCTGCATGAAAATAAAAATTATTTCCAAATAATTAAGCCCCCACCACCACTCATTCTTAAATTCCATATGAATTACACTCTTTATTACAGTCTGGTTTCTATAAAGCATACATTTTACTAAGGGTTAGCCCATTTAAACGGCAGCAATAAGAAAAATTATTTTTCTTGCATAATAAAAGCAAAACATTACAAAACACTTATGGATAACAAGCGGAGTTAAGTGCTCCGTCTTGGGGGGGGGGGGGGGGAGGGGGGGGGGGGGGCTTAAAGTACAAACGCCAACCCCACAGATCCGCTCCTGGTTGTAATGAACAATTCAATTGAAATTTTTTAGCACACTGCCTTTTGAAAAGTAATCAGAAACGTCGCTTCAATTTATCAGCAAGTTTCAGCAGGACGAATTGCAATTGTACATCTAGTGCACGTATAAAACCATTTCCACATAAGACTATTATTTTTTTGCTAGCACTAATTCCCAATGTTCTCTTATTGGACATCTAACAACTGTCTACCATTTGCTCGTTCACAGTTCCCATTAAGCGAAAAGTTATGCGGCAATTTCTGACCTAGCCTCTGCTGCTGATGTTGCTGCCCATCGGCCAATTTCCATGCAAAGCGTTCTAGTCTCTCTAGTTTTCATCCGATAATTCCTTCATGTTGTGCAGATCAGCCAGATGAATATACTGCATACATAGAATGTAGATTATAGAGAGAAAGCACGTTCAGGTAGACTGAATGGCAGTTATGGGATCTAATACTGGAATAAGCTGTACACAGGGGCGTACCTATCATAGAAATTTGGTGTGTAGAGAGGGGTAGCGCATATCTTACTAATGTTAAGATAGCTCCTCCTTCCCTATCCTTCCTTTGTTCATTTATAATTTAGGGGGGGTGCACGCACACCCCCTAAATACGGCACTGCCTCTATAGTAGGATGATAGAGAGAGAATGAGTGAAGAAGTGCAAACAAGATAACAGAGTGGTGCATTGTGTGCGGGCGTTGGGCAGCGGGAGAGAGGAGACTGACCTTAGGGCGAGCAGGGAGGCCACTCGTCTATTTGACTGGAGTGGCAGTGACAACTGACTGTAAGGAAAACAATATGAACTGTCGTGTACTCTGTGTGTCTGTGTGTGCTTGTAGTTGCTCTGTGTGTCTGTGTGTGCTTGTAGTTGCTCTGTGTGTCTCTGGCTGTGCCTGTGTGTTGAGTGGATTGATTAGAGTCATTCTCTGGCCATGCACTATATATATCCATTCTACTTTCTCCAGAGCTTTCTCTTTCAACTTACTCCACTTAATGGCTTTATGACTAGCTCCTCGTTCCGCTTCCTTCCATTCCATTACTCTGCAAACTTATTTCTCCAGACTCGTCGACTCTTCATTACTATGTACGTACGTAGACCCAGTAGACTTTGTAGCAGCACCAGTAGGAACAAAGTGAAATTAGGCAGAGGAGAGAGAGAGAGAGAGAGAGAGAGAGAGAGAAAGTACAGAGTCGCTTGGCTCGCTCTCGCCTCGCCTCTTTCACTCAAACTGCACCACCATCACCTATCTACTATTTAAATACACAGACAAAGAGCACTAGCAGCCTGTCTATAGAAACACTACTTATATAAATATATACATGGTTAGTTAGGTGTGCCCTTACAGAGCAGGGAGAGAGAGAGACAGAGAGAAAGTCGTGTGCTCCGCGCCGCCACTTACTTATATTTCTCTGAGTAAAATGCATTACACGTAAATGTCTGGCTGAGTAAATTTCAGGTACAATTTGCATGGAGATGCTGAAATTATTTACTCATAATGAACCAGTGAAAGTTTATAAAAACTGTAAATTGAATTCCCTCTTGCAACTTTTCCAACTCCAAGTCAGTCACTCGTCTCTTTAGTGTGCTGTGAGCAGGGTTTCGGGTGTGATTATCACAGAGGGATTAATTATTGTGATAAATGTTTTTAAACGTTTGGTCACATTTACAGGTTTTAAGGGATAGTGACTAACAATTAATCCCATCACATTTAATCACAGTATTTAATCCCACTGTGATGGGATTTTAGATGGGAAAGTTTTATTTACGAAACTCTGACTGTGCGTGATGCAAGTGTACTGATGATCAGGCAGCCCCCATGGTTAGGGGGCCAGCAGTCCATCGAATACGATATCTCTCGTCTTCAAGTCTACTTGTGATGAATTTGTTTACAATTTGTAGCTCGCCTCTAGTCTTCCTTATTAACATGCTATAAATACATTATTTTTCCTGGCGACGTCCTACAATCTATTGAACAAAGTCCCCTGCACCATTCATGGCCTGAATCTTTAGAGAGTTTTCTCTCAACTTTCTTTTGCGTACTTATGATCATTATCTATATTGCTGATCTTGTAGTGCACAGTAAAGAGTGTAACCTTCGTATAAAAGTAATTTCACGTTTATAGTACAGGAAGCGTTGCCTGATAATGTGAAAGTCATCATCACGTATTTTTTGAAGGAAAGCGAAAGCGACTGTAACGTTATATTAAGGGAAATAAGTAAATGGACCATCTCGTTAATAGTTCGTATGAAATGAAAAGCTTTAAAATTTGCGTGCTCTAACGATTCACAAATTACAGTTCCATGCAAACTAAATTATATAATCTGCGAGAGCCAATGCTTTGCAAAAAAAACCTAGTTTCCAAAGATAAAGGTAATTCCGTGTCAGTCACTCATTGTTTGCACATTTCCAATTTTAGAAATAAATACAACAAAGTGTGTACGCTGCAATCTTATCAATCTCCATATTTCACAAAGTCAGAGTTCACGTAGTCAGTGGCATACTGTCCAAAATGGCAACTAATGTCCAAAATTAGATATACAAATTTTTATCACGGGGAATTTAAAATCTGCAATTTTTTTGTAGTTTTGACCAATTTGGACGAATTTGGGTTAAAATTATTTAAACTCTCACATTTACTGAACTGTGACAAAGGAAAGTAAAAATAATAGCAACAATGTCAATAGGGCATTGTTTACTGTACACTTTGTGTATACCGGCAGCTAAGCATTGAGAGGTAGTTGTTCACAGGTTCTCTTTATTTGCATGCATTGGGTGGTTGTTGTAAGACCACCACGAGACAATAAATATTTGTAGAATTACATTTGAGAGTGCGATAACAATGAAGAGATTGGGATATTATGAGAGCAGGGAATGAACGAAGAGAAAGGAGAAAGAGATAACTTTGTTTCTACACAATCCCTGTGGTCTCCACTCATTTCACATCTCGTGTGCACTGAATTGTCCACGAACGTGGTCCTAGCACCAATTGCATTCTGAACGGCCAAATAGTACTAATGATGCAACCAGTACATTCCACCCACACACACAAATTCACGAACATCCTGAATAAGCACATCTTTTTCAACATTTTTCAGCCTTCTTCTTCAGTGAAACGAATTCACGGCTACAGATTTGTTCTAGAAACTTTCTATAAAGTCAGCATACAACATCGAATTTCGTGCGCTTCACTAGTTACCCACATCACACTTACTATCTACAACCATAAGCCTGCATCTGTTCATGTGGCTTAAAAAAGTTTGCAATTCAATTAAACCGTTATCTCCAGCAAGTAAAATAAGGCAAAATAAAGCACAAAAAATTGAACGAAACGAGAAAAAAAATTACTGCAGAATTGGACAAGTTTTAATCTGCATTTTCTTTTTATATTCAATTTAGAGAAAGCAGGATAAAGAATAAATTGTAGCAAGAGGGCTGTAAAGCCACTTTTATTCTTCCAGTGCCATATAACTATTCAGATTATTATAAGTATTAGTCAATGCAACAGGGAATGAATACAAAAGCAATTTACCAAATACATCTCTCTAATATCTATTCTAAATAGCAAACCAATCAAAATTAAGCGACCTTTGACCTAACCCCTTGTATTTAATGCATTTCTTGCAGGGTGGGTGGTAAAATTGTCAGATAAAAAAGAACGGTGCTAGTGGCAATGTGTTTGACCGGGTTGAATTTTGGCCACCGCTGAAGGCACACAGACAACAGACTAAGAAGAAAGTACAAAGAAGCAAATATATTATTAGTTGTAGGAGTAATGCAACAGCAGGCTTGAAAGCTGTTGGGTGGTGGTGGTGGTGGTGGTGGTGGTGGAACAAGCAATAGAGATAAGAAGATAGAGAGACAAGTAAAGCAAGTCATTGTCAATGTGTTACAATAGAAAAGTGAGAAATGGTTGACCTGCGACCCACGCCCATATTTCCGCCGACAAAGGATTTAGGAAGCTGAAGAGACGAGCCGGTGGTTTCTTCGGAAGCTGTACTCAAATAAAACAACAAAGCCATAAATGCCATTCACTGTAATCATGACACACAAGAACCAATCCTTGTTCACTTCTATGTGCAGTTCTCTCTATAGATCACTATTCCATCGCGTTTCTCACGAGTAAAAGTGTCCTGTCCCCCTGTCTTGTCTAGTCTCTAGGTAATAAGTAATAGCACATCATGGGCGTAGCCAGAAAAGCTGGTCTTGGGGCACCATATCCTTTCTATATTAATGTAGCTACACCCCGCTGCAATTTCTTTCCTATCCTTCCTATGTTAATCCTTTTGATTTGGGGGGGGCCGGGCCATTGACCGAATACGCCCCTGTAGCACACAATGCATAGGATCAATAATAGAAAAACAGTCCCAACGACAACGAACAAAAACAATTGATTTTGATTTCTCTCTCTGCCTAGCAAGTCTCGCTTTCTCCACTTACTCATCATCTGTATTCCACTTTCTCTCCGTAAATAATTATATTAGCGTAATTGTATTAGAATACAAAAGCGCCGAACGCACAACGCACACATTTGCACACAGCAAAAAAGGAAGAGAGAAAGCGTATTATCTGTAAACAGTTAATTGTAAGCTAATAAAATAATTTATTTTTAATCTTAATTGGAAAATTTAAATAAACAAGAAAATCTTTATTTATTACGCTTCCATTTGCTTGAGAGAGAGAGAAAGAGAAATCTAATGAGAGGAGAAAGCACGAGCTAACATCATAAACTTAATCGCAATGTGTTTCGTGGTTTTTCCCTACTTTTCCTTCTAAGCCCATCATCCCATGAGTGTTTGACTACAAAGATTTACAGGCGTATTTAGTAGAACCTGCAAATATGAGTTCACGAATAGCTCAGTTCTCGTATATAACGCTTTTAACACGTTATATGGTGAACTGGAGTGCCTTGAGTATAATATCTCTCTGAATCCCACACTAACTCGCTCACTATGACAAGTAGAGTAATCCTTTTGGTGTTTCTATGGGCCGCAGTCAGTGGCGTAAGCAGAGGTAGGGCAGGAGGGCAATGCCCTCAGTTCTGGGACGATTTTACAATTTTTAAATGTAGGTTTTTACACATTTTTAGAAAAGGGGTCCACCGAAAGTGATTTTTTGCCCCCTGGGCCTCAAACTAAAGTTACGCCACTGGCTAAAATCCCAAAGGTAGTCCAACATCACGGTAAATAATGTTGTATAACATATTTACTATAGAGCCGGCGTGCCACAGAAGATATCACAGAGTTTACCGATAAAAAGTTGTCTAACGGTGCGAAGAGACATGTATGACATTATTATATCGTTTCTAGTCGTACAAGTTTTGATGTAGCAATAAATATAATTTTAATTAGCAAGATTTATCAAGTACCTTGAATAGAATTGAAATACCGAGATTTCGAAAAGGCTTTGTGAAATCGATGACTTTCTCCCGGGCAGAATTGATGGTCATGGACCCGACTGCCAAATCGTATTTCTATCAAAAATATATCGCAATGAGTCATTTCCTAATTTATTGTCATCTAAAGGCTTGCCACGAATAAAATTCTGTGAAAGCATATCGCCAATTGATTTGTCGACTGGTGAGCACCAAGCACTACCATATGCAGAAATCAATTTGACGGCGGAGGTTTAGGGGACGTTCATAAATTACGTAACGCTCCTAGGAAACGGGGGTTTTAGAATTGCGTTACTGTGTTATACTAGATATAGCATTGGACTCCTCCCCTTTTTTGGATACGCAGGGGGAGGAGTCTGAAATCGGTAATTTTTGCGTAACGTACTTTGTGAATGTCCCCTCGGGAATTCAATGACCCAATTTCATATTCATATATTGCGGTTACAGTGTCATAGATGAATTATCCATAAAAAGAAGTCTCTGTGATCTTAAATCTACTTGACTGCATAATTCAATTTATCCATCCAATATGTGAATTTGAAGAGTTAAATTCGTATAAGAAATCTTTTAGTTGCTGCTTTTGAATGTTCTTCTTGCCAGAAGAATTACTAGAGAGAATTGAGAAAGTGTGCACTTTTGATAGAATAATCTGGTTCGCATGTCAATAGCAGAAAGTTAATAATTTTCTCCTTGTAATAGGAATAGATTTTAAAATCTGATTTTATGCTCTCGTCAACACACAAAGTACGCGTCCTTGTTTTCTAGTGGCTAAAAATTTATGCGGAAATGATGGGGAAAATTGGAGCGGAAGTTATGAGCACAGGACATATTTTTATACTTAGTTACACAGTATCTTATCTCTCGTCTTATTTTTTTGTCAGTCATTGTATCAAGTGGATTTTTAAATCGATTTATTAAAGAAAATAGAAAGGATAATAAATATTTGCTTTAATTTTTTCTTTGCTTTGTTTAAATATAGGAAATATTGAGAAATATGGAAAAATTAGCTTTAAATAAAAGTTACACAATTTTTAAATTCATCTTCCAGTCGAATTTGATACTTTCTCTTAATGTTAGTTGTTGGAAATTTATCTCTGCTGAATATAGAACAGCAAACAGCATTCGGTATTCAATTATTGTATTAGCTACTTATGTATTGGAATATGAAATAAAAAATGAGTGAAAGTTTTTAGCATACACCATCGATGAGTTCTCTGACAACTCCATTCCACTCTTTGGTAACGGGATCCTCGACGCCATACTTTCCGTCCTTCACTATTTCTATTGTATACTGAAATCCGACCAAATTGGCCACGTCTTTGAGCAAATCAATGCAGAATCCTTCGTATCTCGCATTCCCCGTAAGATTCGTATCGTACTTCAACATCACGTAAGGCTTTTCCTTCAAATTTAATAAACCACAGACATCATCAAAATCCTTTCCATTCCTAATGTCTTCCAAACGTGTACATCATAATAATAAGCGTTTCACAACCTACAACAGCCACAGCGCACACAAATTCTCCCAAAGTACAGACACAACTCTGCATCTACTTAAAGCATAGTGCTAAAATATAGGTCTTTTTAACTTTTGGGCATAGATGCGCGTCTACCCAACACCGACGACCGGTGGACGGTGGACAAAAGGATTGGTGGACAAATAATCGTTGGTGGTAGGTAGAAAAAAAAAGTTAGTGGTGGGTGGACCCGTAGTGGGTGAACAAAAACATTGTCGGTGGTCGGTGGTGGACAAAGACTGTGTTGGGAGTGTTGGTGGTCGGTGGACCGGTGGTCGGTGGACAAACCAAATGAGCATCTACGCTCTTGCGACCCAAATCCACGAAAAATTGTGTCGCACCCAATCACACATGCCAGACACCAAGTTTAATGCATTCGGAATGCTAATTCTTAAAAGTGACAAAATTCTACTAACATTTTTTAAATATTTAACATAATTCTGTTTTTTAAATATTATTCTTGCAAGATGCATGTTTAGTGTATTGGGCAAAAATTAAACAGACCATGATCATAAGTGTATTAAATAAGTAAGATAAATGTAAATGTGCTGTTATGTTAATTTGTTAATGTGGAGAACGATAAAAAATGTGCTTACTGCAAAGTGGAGATGATTGAAGGGCTTTGAATGCAGAAAAAGGGCAAAGGAAGAAAAAGTGAGTGGCCGCCGGCGGCGGCTCGTAGACAAAGAAATAATAAATGTGAGGATAAAGTAATGGACGAGATGAATGGGATTTTGGTAAGTAGAAGAAGAGAAAAAAATTGAGAACTAAGCAGAAAATTGAGGGACACGTGTTCTTACTACAGTAAAGAGGATTACCATTTTGACTTGACTTGACCTGCTGCATGGCTGTATCGGTTAGATACCGTTTCATACTTTCCCGATACGAACCACTTGGCCAAACAAACACCCGTACACTACTTAAGTACTTCTAATCAGGGTTTCGGATGGAATTATTCCATTGGAATTAATTGGTGGAATTAATTGACTAATTTCACTATTGGAGTTTGTAATTTTTGTGAATTAATTATTAAACTGATAGATTTTTCACTCGAAACCGTTTTAGTACAATTAACTTGAAACAATCTTGTTTTTATGAGGTAAACAAATATTTGAACTAATTGAGTACTGCAAAGGTCTACATTTCAAATTCTATGGAACTTTGACAAACTAACAAAAAATAATTTTTTGTATAAATGCGTAAATATCCGAGATATGGTAATATGATATATGTATATCCATAGGTTACAACGGCCAAAATTGTATACACTTGTAAGTACGTAATCCAATTCAAAATTGGAGACAATTGTTTAGAAATTTTGCTTGAAATTTAAAAATCTATTCAATTTTTGCCATTTTTGTGAATTTGGTCAATTTAGACGATCGGGCATCAAAATGTTGAAATGCCAGCACTTATAAGGAGAACTTTTTAATCTTTCAGCTACAAAATCAACTTCAACAATCACCCACGAACCGAATTCTGAGAATTCGTTTGGACTTTCTGTAAATCAGTCAAAGTCATTCATGACCAACACGTCTTACTTTGTGACACACACGAGCAGTTCACAAGGTTGACCTTGGTTAGGTGTACATCTATTGTCAAGTGATTTTCCCAGAAAGTCTAAGATCCCGATATGATATACACACAGAGCGATAACTCATTCAAGGCCCCACATCATTTCGGAATTTCGGCATGCTTGCAACAACCAATGAATGCACAAAAATCATCTCCACCTTCTATACCTTCTAATGTCATACATCACAGAGGGGAGGAGACTATTTCAATTGAATTGCAGTACATGAAAAGAATATTGCCGAACTACCCCTTTCTCCACTGCCGAACCAGGGAAAAAATACAAGGGGTTTAAAAAAACACCCATTGGGTTTTTGTGGTTGTTTAGATTTATGTTAAAATCCTTCGACATTTTTCTTAATAAATAAATTGCAAAAGAACCCACTAGAAATTAAATTAATTTTTTTTGTTTTTTTAATAAACGACTGGTAAACCCGGGAGGCCAAACGTGTGCCGGAGTACGCAATGCTAACACGGAGAGAAAAATGTATTTATGAATGTGGGAGGACAAGAAGGAAAGTGTGTTGTTGGCTTAGTGAAGTGCTACTCACCAAAGTACAATAATAACATGGGATATTATAGGTACGAGTGGAGAAAGCTCATTATGGACTGACAAGGGAAATACATTGTGGGGGCTCTGGTATTATGTGGTCTCATGCTGTGCCGTAACACCAACCGTTTCACTCGTAGAACTTCTCCACACCACCAACACCCACTACTCACCTCACACAATCCCAATACCTGCAATTATACTTCTAATTCATTGTTCATAAACTTTAGGTACAAAAATTTGATGTTTAATCTTTTTCAATATTAATGATTGTAGGTTTTGGCAAATGGCAAATTCCTTTGGTTACTTTTGCACACAGAAACTTGTGGCATAAGATTTTGTCCCAAAACTTTTTACTTTGGTTTATAAGCCGAAGATTAAGCAAAACTTAACTTCAGCTAGTAATCCACATGGGAATTTAGCGGATAATTCAAAGTTTGGACTTAATCTTAAGTAACGGAGTTACTACGTTCCAGTGCACTTTGCAAAGAAGAAGGCATTATTTTTAGCAAGAAAGATAAAATCCATTTTTCAAGATTTCTGCCCGTTTTCACATAAGAAATCATCAAATAGATCCGCTGACGTGTGCCACATGCGAATGATATGTGAGAAAGAGATTTATATTATTGAAACTATAAAAGAAATGTCTTTACTTGATTCATAAGGCATTCTCTTACAATAGGACGCAATTGTGGCAAATTTACATGGATGATTACCCGAGGACGTTGCATGGAAACTACGTCGTCTACCTCACATACAGCAGACAGGGCACATATCTCATCCAAGTGTCGTAACTAGCCCGGGGCTACCGGGCGTGGGGGCTCAAAGGGTCAAATTCCCCACTTTTTAACATTTAACAGGGGAAAATTAGCAAATTATCGTAGAAAAAGCCTCAGAGGGCTCAGTGCCCATGACCATTCACATTATAGTTACGCCACTGTCTCTTACGAGAAAAGAGGTTAGAAAAGAAAACTGCAGGGTGCTGCGTGTGAGTACCGAGATGTGGTTTGGTGAGTGAGTGAGTGAGATGCAGTACGAACATATGTGCTAGTTTAAATTGGTGCCTTTATGATAATGCAATGGCAACCAAACAAACGAGACAATAAGGATACATAATGAGACCTTGGGGAGACTTTCACTCTTTCAACACTTTCTTTTAGAGTAGCCACTGCACGCACAGAGATTTTCTTTGTTCCACACTTTTGTACTGTCTGTGGGCTTTATTCACATGTTTGTCTTTTTTCCCCTCTGTCTATGCATTTCACTCTCAAATGTACAGGGTGATTCAATAAGAACCGTGCCTTAGAATACTGTATAATGTTTTCAGTGAAATTCAGATACAGACAGGGTTTAAAATTGTTCCGCCTCAATTCAATTTCAAACTTCAAGGTTTCGAAGAAGTTGAATTTCTTGGTTAAATTTCCATCTTCCTGCTTATTATTTGCTAAATGTACCAGGTCGATTCCGTCGATTAAGCGTAGTTACAATAAATCACATGAAAATTAAAATCACACATTGATTAAATTAATTGTGGATTCGGCTTAGACGGAAAGTTTGGCTTTACTCGCACAACAAAATCCACGGGGATTTTCATTGACATTAAGAACAAAGTCTTGCTTGTGATCCCATTGCGGTGACAGAAACATTAAGGAGTTGCATAATTGGATAATTAATATTGATCTTTACATTTATTATTTCACCATAAAGGATATTTTCTCAGTCGGTCTTCCTTTAATCATCTATCATCATCATTAAAACCGTAACCACGCCCCTCCTCCTTAAATGGTGGCGTGATAAACCTATATTCCCTATAAGTGTTCAAGCAGTCACGGTGGCTAAATTTCGTTGTCACTCTTGCATTTATTTGTGGAGAGAATAATGTGGTAGCTGGGCGCGAAAATATATTATTAATGTGCATTTGGAGATCAGGAACGGTAAAATACAGGGTTTTGAATGAAAAATCTACCCAGGGGTTTTTTAATTATGAAAACAAGGCAAAGGCATCAAAAGTATTTCTTAATGTAATGATTGTGTATTTTCAATTAAAAATTTGTCAAAAACCCATTCTAAATTGATGGGGTTGTTCTGTTTTTCCTAAAACCCTCTACCAAAAAAGGGTGGGTGGGTAACCCTGTTGGAGAAGGACGGGAAGGAAGAGGAGTTGATTTGACTTGATGAGAATAGATGAGGGTGGTGGGTGAGAGATGAGTTTTGATGTGACTTACGAGAACGGATGTCACTTTGAGAGTGATGTTGGGAGTGTCACCGCTGCTGAAAGCCTCGTAGTCGTGAACAACAAGTCTCTTGGACGGTGACCACAGTCCCACAGGTTGCAATGAACGATTCTTCAATTTGAGCAGCGTCAGTGTCGGATCATTCCGACTTCCCTCACGCAGTTGAATTCGACCGGTGAGACCGTCGAATGATACCTAAAAGTAATTCCACACAAAAAAATGCATCCATTCTCAAATAACACGTTTCTGGGTTAATCAGAGACTAGCCCATAATCTCCCATCTCCCCATTTGTCAACACAATCATTGTGAAAGTACACGTTGTTTTCTTCTCCGGCGACATTCACATGAACTTTCACTCGACTTTCATGAAAGTGCAAATGTTTTTTGTAAAACTGCTTTCCGGAAGAAAAAAGTTAATACCGCTTTGGTAAAGAATCTTCGGTTCAATTGAATCCTCTACGAGTTTGTCTTTTAATTATTTGCAGACTTAAAAAATTCTAGTAGAAAAGGCCCCAGGGGGCTCTGTGCCCATTGGCTGTAGCTTATGGTTACGAAACTGTTTACTGGTTTACTAATAGTTGGTAAAATAAAAACGTGTAGTATTTTTGCTACTAATTTTTATATGAAAACATTCAGGATTCTATTTTTGAACAGGGCAAAGTGTTTGACCAGCCTTAAGAATGTGTAATAAGTAGGAAGAGGTGCATAGAAATTACTTACACTGTTGATGTAGTTGAGAAGTGAAAGGCCGTCAGGCCATGACTGTTCTCTGTCGCAAGACACATTGGCAGGGCGGATCTCATGACTTGCATCGAATGATTTCAGGCCATGACAAAATGATAAGACGCCATCGTAAATTAATGCTGCTTCACTCTGTGCACACAAACAAATTAAACCCTTCAACAAAATAACACTCAGCTTTTATGATTATTACAAACTAATGAAATCATGTTACACAACAAGGAAATGTAATATTCCTTTCTCTTTTGGAATCCACTGATTTGGCATTCAGGAATAATTCTCGGCACATTTAATAATCCGGTCATTTTTTTTGGAACGACAGCTTTAAAATTAATAATGCCAGAAAACTTGGAAAGGTGAAGGGGATTAAAATGGAGAGACAAAAATTAATTGCTCGGGTGGAAATGCTTGAAATATTTAATCTAGAGTTTTTGGGTGCATTATGGAACTTTGTGAAAAGGCTTGGTAAAATAAATCGAGTAAAGAGGATTTCTACATTAAATAAATTATTTTATCTCCTTCAAATATCGATAGTTCCTTATTTTCCATAAGAAACGGAAGTAAACTGGGATAATATTTAGAAGAAATATTCAGATTTTTTAAAACTTTTTCATCGTAAAGATCTCATTTTAAGGAGTTACTGCACCAACAATATTATAATGCACCCATGAATCACCCTTACTATTTAGGTTACAAATATTTTGAATGCTGTATCTGTTTACACGTATTTTATTAAAAACCAGTGGCGTACCCAGGGGGAGGGTCCATAAGTACCCCACCCCTCCAGATCTAAACAATTGATATTGTAAAAATAAGTATGGAGATGCTGGGCGGGGTTAATTTAACATATCTGTATATAGGATTTGGCTGAGCCCCACTAAATACATTTTATAGGTACGCCACTGCTATAAACAATTTTTTGGTAGGAAAAGTTTTAGCCATGAAAAATAATGCCTGTTCTGTGGTGCTGTGAAGGAGAAAGAGTTAGGAAAAGGATTCAGGATGAGAGGACAACAGGACAAGGCTGCTACATTGAAGATGTCACCGAGTCAGAGAGTCCGTCCGTCACCAGAAGTTAAGGAGAGAGCACCACAGTGGGTCGTGTCAACTATGAAGTCGACAGTCACGCCGCGTCACCACTAAATTGTGCGTTGTGACACTAATATAAACAGTGATTAAATATTAGCGTGTCACTTATTGTGTGCGGCGGGCAGACAGACAGCGATTTGGAATTCTTTGTAAACTTTGAGTGCTGCACAAAAGGAAACATCCTTTTGGTGGCTGGCGGTGCGCGGTTAGCCACTTCTATCGCCATTTGTGACCAACCGTAAGCCTAAGTGGATACAATGAATAACTAAAAACTACTTCAAAGAATCTGTGCTCAGAAAATCTCAGAGATGTGAATCGGATCGGACCTCTCAACAGTTCACTTGGAAAAACTGTCCAATAAGATAAACATTGACAAAAATTAACATACATAATTGTATATTCCCTTTACCAAATTCAACAATTGGAGTCAAACTTTTAGCAATTTTAGACCATTTTTGTCAATTTGGTCATTTTGGACACTGTCTGTCAAAATAACTGAAATGGGGACATCCATTAAACTCTGATTCCCACCAAATCACTTGCTGCTACACATTTAATACGAGATAGTGTACTC
Source organism: Plutomurus gul (assembly GCA_019776185.1). Lineage (NCBI taxonomy): Eukaryota > Metazoa > Arthropoda > Collembola > Entomobryomorpha > Tomoceridae > Plutomurus > Plutomurus gul. The sequence continues at coordinate 16,158 of JABASC010000509.1, forward strand.
AACACTAACAAAGAATTCGAGCTTTTACTTTTAAGAAAACCGCTGACTTGTACTTATGGTGGAAAAAACGTTTATTTTTACTTTTTAAGTCTAAAATTTAACTTTTTTTTAGCTCTTGACGAAATAAAGTTCGAAAAAAGCAATAAAAGCAAAACAGGAGTTGTAATTGCTTTTTTTGTTCCGTCGTAGAGTTACAGTGAATTCATAATGAGCCTTCCCGCTTAATAGTAATACAGAGCTAGTAATAAATATTACTTATAAATGAGCGAAATTTTTGTAGAAACGTTTAATATATAAAAGTAAGAGCAAAATTTAATACCCATTAACATTTAGTAGTAGTTTTTTGGGTAAAACTTGACCGGATAACGTGCAATGAATACAAAAGGCAATTAAATGAGATTTAAAAGATTGCCGTGGATTTGATTTGGAGAGATTGGGGATTTAGTGGACGATATTTCAGAGTCTTGAGACAAGATGAGAGTGTAAAATAGGGCAAAGACTGAATAATTGTGGAATAGGTAAGTAAGTAGGTAGGTTGGGGTGTGAGTGGGGCTCAGTGGGCTGGTAGGTAGGCACATGTCTTGATTTACCTGCAAAACTTTGGAGTAGCTCTTAGCGTTAAACCGCTGCATGTCCTCAATTGTCCGGACGTTCTCTTCTGTGTGCTCTATGAGTCGAAAGGAAGTTATGTTGACGCTGTTATAGCCAAAGTCTTCCAAGTCGTACATCTCCAAATCCTATGGGAGATACACTCAAATTAGTTCCTTGCATTGCTTGCACTTCCTTCGTCTCATCCCACCCCACCCCTCCCACTAACTCATTCCAAACTCAAAACACTCAACTAACTCTCTGCTTTCTCCTTTACTCTCCTTAGCTTTCTCTCTCTCTCTCACTCTCACACACACTTTCTCCATCGCTCCGCTCTCTGCAACTACTTCAGTACATTGAACATATAACACTCAAGCCAGACAAACACTCCATACAAATCTGGCAGTATGTAAATACTAAAGTACTTTTGCATCTGTAACTACTTACCACCTACTACTTTCACCACAGAGTCACTGAGATAAACCGTTTTAAGGAATATTCATTCACTACGTAGGGTTTATTTGTCTGACCTTTCCCTTGTAGGAGAAAGCATACTTTCACTGTGCCATTGAATGTCTATTTTCTTATAATAACGCTTATTGCCCCACAATTTTCAGTTGACGAGTAATTTTTACACGATTTTTTCTTATTCTATGAGGTACAATGATTTGTAGGGGAAAACGTTGTTACCTCTCAGAGAGGGAAGAATTGTCGACGTGATATATGAATGACCCCCTAGTAAAAAGCGTGGCGATGAGATTGTGTGTGTGTGTGTGTCTATGTGATAAGGAAGTGTGAAGGGAAAGGTGGGTCTGGATCCGCTTAGGCAACCCTCGGATTGTAAAACTTCTACCGAGAGACTAAGAAGTAGACTGGATATAGAGAGGAAGCTGAACTAAACTACAGAGCAATTAGAATTACCTACCTTTCTCCACAAATCCCCATCCACTCACTAATTAACTCTACATACACTCCCACATTTCATTCTCTGACAGAAAGACATCTTCAACCCATCCCCATCCACTCTCTCTCTCTCTCTCGCTCCTCTCTTTTACTTAACTCTTCTCACTGTTGGCTAAATAACTGACTGTGTGCTCCGTAGGTGCGATCATGTAACAAACACCAAATTATTCCTTCACAGATTTTTCCCAACTTTCTTTTCTCCGTCTCTGGAGCTTTTCCCCCCATCTCACCAATTGCATTATACATACAATGGGAAACAGTCGCAGCAACTATATTCAAATTGAAGCGGTAAATATTTAGAAAATTGCCTTGAACTCTATGCTATATTATACTCGAGTGTCTGTGTGCAGTTATGTGTATAGTAGGCAGCAGTTATCCGCGTGTTCAGTGTTTCCTATTTACCAGACAGGCTTTATTTGTACCACCCATACAGGAAAAATTATAAATAAGTGGATGAACAGTATCAGCGTCATTATGGCATGAACCATAAAGCCAAATCGTCTAATCGTACATTCTGTTAGAACTTTCGAACGCGATTCTAATAATTTTAGAAAATTCTTTTCTCAGTTTTACCACAATTTTTACCAGGTGGCAAAATGCACTTAAAACACTGGTTGAATTATTTATAGGACCATAATTGACCCCTTTAAAACATGAAACATTAAATTGTGGCTTTTCATCAGGGAAAATTGTTTCATTGCATTAACACTTAGCATTTGTTAACAGTATTATTAAATTCATGTTTTCATGACTGTATAGTTTCTGTGTGTGTTTAAGTGATGGACGCTAATAGAATTACAAATGCACTCTCATGAATATGATGTCATGTACACAGAACTTCCTTGTCCTTTTCTAATTGCAGCAGCAGCAATGTAATAACTTTGATGAAATTGCTTTGTATTTGGGAATAAAGTGTTTCTTGTATATAATTCCATAGCAGAGTCTGCTGATGGCACTTCAGTTGACAACAGAAATAATTGCCTTACTGTAGAAATTAATTTTCTTATTTCGGTGAAGAACTGGAGAGCCACAGACAAACTTGACAAACTCTGTTAATTTCATTAAAAGTCGTAAATTTTATTACTTGAAATAAAAGTCTGTGTGATTTATAAAATAATATTTAGGCTCTTTTCATTGGTCGTGTTTCCTGATGAATGGAAGATTAGAATTATGGGAGCGAGAGAAAATTCTCAAATTTGGTGTTTGTGAGTAGATCAGAGGTTTCCCAGCATGAAATTGAAATATGCATGATGGGAGTGCAATTGTCAATTCGTGGGCACGATGAGATGAACCGTAGACAAAGAGAAAAATGTGAAATCTCCATCGCTTCAAAGAGCATCGGTCAGAGTTCAATGCCAACTGTCCAAAATGACAACAATTGATCAAATTAAATTTATACCTACATTCCCTACAATTGGAAATTATAAACTCTGCATCATTTATGTCAATTTGGGAACTGCCCTTCAAAATATCCGAAATGGTGGCATTTAATGATCTCTGCGATCAGTCAATCTGTAAAGTATGTTGAGGTAATCATTGCCGGGTCACTCTGTTTCACAGACAGATACGCATTCGTGCGTAACATTGATAAAACTGCTCAAAGTCCGTTTTACTAACAATAAACTACTATAATTAGTTCCAGACGCGTAGCCAGAAAAAGTATTTGTTGGGGGGTCTGGACCCACCATCCTTCCTACTTATGCTAATTTTTATGATTTGGGGGGGGGGCACAGGCCCATAGGCTCTATACCCACTGAGTGGTTCCACTAAATCACACTATAAGGAACTTCTTCCTCAAAGAAGACACCTTTATTTTAGAAGGCAGATATCTATTAAACTTTGTATTCAATGTTTAGTTGAATAATTATTGCACTTAACATAATTAATAAACATATTATTTATCACTGTATACATTAAATTTGGTGTGAAAAGCGATAAGTCTCATTAAATAGTGTAGCAGAACCACATTAAGGAATTAGCACGTTCCAACTGGCTCCTCTCAATAAAGAGGCGTTGCCCTATATTAAAATCCACAGAAAATGAGCAAGAAATAATTGAAGAAGCAGATACAAGAACTAGGCTTAACCATTAATTTATTCATATCACTAGAAGAAATTGTCCCTTAGAAGGCGGTTACGCAAGCATCTGCTGTTCTTTAATTGGAATTAAAAAAAACTTTACATGGGGTGCATTGGATCAGTTTTCCCAATTAAAGACTCGGTGCAAATGAGTGAATGGGATGCTTTGTGCGTGTTTTGTGAGACGCTCTCAGTCTCCCACACAAAGACACACAAAGACAATTGTGCTTTCTTCTTCTTTGTGGATTGTTCTTGGAAGGAGGCTGTCAGTGATAATTCCTAAACTGTTTTATTAGAGTCCCTAAAGGCAGTCACTAGCCTGCACGTTATACGGAGAAAGCAGTCTAATGGCGTCTGGAGTTGCTAATAGCTGGTATTAGTGGTAGTCAGTCGACTGCACCCTTATATACATTACGTAATAATAGCTGCAGTTATATATAGCATGGCGTCCTCCGCTCCCTGTCTAGTCCTTGTAATCGCATCGTCCCCATTAATATACTCCTACATACATAATGCTATAAAGTATAGGGAATATTTTCTACTCCCAACTGCTAAGTACTACGTACGCAGTAAGTACATGGCCAGTAATGGTGTAGTGTAGCCAAGTGGCTAACGACAGCCAAGGATGAATGAATGCGCTCTAATTTCCCCATGAATGAGATAATGATGTGGACAGATGCATAACTGGTCTACTGCTATTAAGATATACGAAGATAATGGAGAGCTGAATATATTTCAGTGGCTGCTCTGCACATGCATCCACCATCCTACACAGACAGAAACTGTGATTCCTTATAAGTACATATATACAATGTGTGTGCACAGTGCAGCAAGAAGGAGACATACCAGAGAGAAAGAGAAAGAAGTAAAGTTGAGACTGCGAGAGAGAGAGAGAAAGAAAGAAAGAAAGAAAAAGAAAGAAAGAAAGAGAGAGATAAAGAAGCTGTAGTAGAAAAAGAGTGGAGAAAGATGATTGCGAAGCAAAGACGAAGCGGCTGCTTTATTTTATCGTATAGCCTTACTTATTGTTAGTTCCCTTTTCCACTTAATTCAGTTACAGATGAGTTATGTGAACTTATGCGTGTGTGTGTGTCTGTATGTGTGTCTGTCTGTCTGTCTGTCTGTGTGTGCAAAAGTAGGATTTACATGAAAGGCTGGCTGGCTGGCTGGATGGCTGGCACTGAATGGAATGCTACCGTGTGTGGGACCGAAGAGAAAGCATTGTGAAAGTAGTAGCACCTTTTTCCTTTGCTATTTGCGATGCAGTGAGAGAGAGAGAGAGAGAGTGCGGGTAGAGAGACGGCAAGAAGAAGAGATAGGGATCTGTCCGTGATTCTGTAGAGTCTGCATAAGTTGCGAGAATTCTTTAACTAGATCTGCCTTCGTGTGTGTGTGTACGTACATTATAAGATATCCAGTTTGGTCTTCATGAAGGATTGGCGAGGCAGTCGGCGTGCCAAAAGCAAAGGAAAAAGACAAAGACAACTCTATTTGCCTTATTACAAGACAAACTGTGTCTTACTGCTAATCGCATTTCCGATAGTTTTGTCTCTCTCTCTCTCTCAGAGTCTCTCTCTCTCTCTCACTCATCCTCAGGCCCTGCTGCTGCTGCTGCTGCTGCTGCCCCGGCCTCTGTATTTGACTGCTTGACTTCCCTTGATCTCATCCTCCTCTCTCTCTCTCTCCACTCCATTTCATTCCACATTCTAATTCAGATGAAACCAGGCCACACACACACACTCTCACATACATTCACTCACTGTTCCCCCTCCCCCCTCTTCTGCCTCCACCAGAAGAGAAGACGGAGATTAGAAGGGAGAGAGAGACGATGGCACATCATGAGAGGAGGTCAGAGGAACAGACGACAAAGAAAAGAAAACTCGCGTGTCTTGTCTACATTTTTTGTTTTGTCGGTTTTTCGCTCCGTCGTCGTCTTTGTCGTCCATGCCATCCCCCCAGTATTTTTTGCTAGCATTTTATATGGCCAATCCTGCCGCAATACAATACCCGCCTAATATGGATTGCTGTTGTGCACAGTGCTCGTTATGGTATCCATTTAATTCCACAGAAACTTCTTACAGGGGCGTAACCACCAGGGGGCATTGGTATGATTGACCTGTACCCCAATTTGTTCCCCTCAGAATTCTCAAATAGTATCAACTGTCAATTTGTAAAAAAGTATCACTCCTATTTGCCCCCTGTCCCACCTGGTCATTTTTAAGGGTCACAACGGGACTCCATCAACGAGTGAGCACAGGTGGGCAATTCCTGACTCGGTCTTTAGAAGCCACATAATTTCTGTCAATTAAACGTTCTCCATCTGCGGTTGCTTGAGGTTCTGAGGCGACAACCGCCTATTACCCAGCCATTATTCACGCATTTTGTAAGATCTCACAGATGCTTGCCACCATTTGAGGTAAATTGATGTTTTTTATGAAGCTCTTTGTCTTTATTTCTCAAATGACAAAAATATTTAACACAATTGCAATCGCACGGTGTTAGTCCATCATTTAGCGGGTCAACGTACAAGGCGCGGCCTAGTACACTCATTTTTATCTTCTGTACACCTCAGTGTTACATCTGACAAGGAGTGAGTAACCCAAACCCATTTTGCATCTATATTCATCCAATTGTAATCATTTAATTCGTTTGTTAAATTCAAAATATTCGTTCTCCTTATTCTTCATTTTTCCCGCGCGTCAGATTTTTATTCTAGACTGTAAAGGTCTGTAGACTGCTCACTTGGGGATTTACTCAGCGTATGTCTGAGTAAGTTCATAAGTAAGCAGTCTAGATAAGCCTTAAACAAAGTAAATTGAATTCTGATGATGATACCGAGTAACGGGATAATGTAATCTAAACCGTTCTAAAACTAGAACGATTGATTTATTAGAAAAAAATCTCCGCAGCAGGAAACTTGCATGTCTTCACTTTTAAACATGAAGGTAACGCAAGGAGAACCTTAATTAGTAATCATAATCCTATGGCTGCAAATGAATGTGGGATGAAGCTCGTCCCATGTGGCTGCTCACTACAAGTTTTGGGTTGAGCAAAGTGGAATCCCAGCAGTGGCGTATCCAGCGAGGAAGGGACCCTCAGCTCCCCAAATCAAAAAAAATTACATCCTCTTAGAAAGCGTAGGGAAGCATGAAAGGCGCTAAGTCAACATGGAAAGGATTTGGCTGGGCCCTCCTTAACACTTTTTCTAGATACGTCACTGAATCTAAGCATACCTCTACATCTAAAAGGGCTTTAAAAAGCGCACTTTGTGTAAAGTCACTGATAAAACATTGTGTTAAAAGTTTGGCTCATGTTTTTTTATTATGAAATGTACACTCCAACTATATATCGCCCTAATTACAAACTAATTACAAGACTATAAATTTTTGGAAAACTGAAACCCTTCAATTAACGGTTGGAAAGCTGCTTTGACGTTACCCCCCCCCCCCCAGTATTGTATGCCAAAGGGCTAGTTTGTGAACTAGGAAACACACACTTCCCACAAGAGCATTTTCTTTATTAATTAACCATTTTTAACAAAATATAATTATCTGTACCACTACAAAAATATCATTATCAACAGTCAACTGCATCTCTGTTTTTTTTCAAAAAAAATTGACTGCATTTTAAAAATTGTAAAGTAGATTTTTATTTCGAGTACATGAAAGTAAACAGTCAATCCTCTTATGGCGTTTACTTCAACAGATGAGGATCAAATCTACATACCTTTAATTAGTACGTCTGTAGCCAAAAACCGACTCAACTATAAACTACGAGATGTTAATTAATGTTCACATCAGCACAGGAGTTAACATAGGATGATTCACCCGCGCATACGATAAATCCATAGAAGTTGCTGTCCACCAGTGACCGACTTGAATGACAGGGGATTAGAATTAGCCAGCTTTTCCCTTCAAAGTGCGCCCTAAGTAGAATCCTCACATGACACGGCTCTAATCACCAGGGATCCAATAATCGAATCCTGGGTTTTGGGGTTTATCTCCGTTTTTTACAGATATGCAAAAAATTCCTTAGTACAATGTTCTTGTTTTATTTAATGAAAAATTAAACACAAAACGAAATAATTTTTGAAGTGTTTTTCTTTAAAAAACCCTAAAAACCTATAACCCCAAAAGGCAGGGTTGGCCAACAACCCTGCTAATTACTAATTGCACAGCCTGCTTGCCGTTCCTTTGTTAGTTACGTGCAGTAGCTCATAGAGTGAAAGTTTTTCGGTTAAATTGGCTGCGAGCGAGCTAGTAAGATAGTTTCCTTTAACGAATAAGTACTGCATACTTTAGGCTCGCGTGCACACAAACGTCTAATGTATACGAGCATTTGTTATTGGCGGGGATGCAGCACTAACAAGTCGTGTCTAGGTATTCGTAGAAACAATTCTGAGCAACTTGTGTGTCTGTGTATTTGTAATTGCGTGCATGTTTCCCCTTAAACGCTGGTGAAATGCATTGTTGTGGTGAGCGGGGAAGAAAGAAGAGAAAGTGTGTCCACTGAAGCGAACTTGGATTGACGAGGAAAGTATTAATTTGATTGAAGTGATGACATAGAAAAAGAAGCCACTGTGATCAGCCACCCCCATCCCACCAGCAGACCTAATGGAAGACAAATTGTGAAGCAAAAGCAACTAAAACTGAACGACGACTTGTGTGTGTGGGTGTAAGTCCGCGTGCAGTATCCACCACACAGTGAAAGTAAGAGAAAGCTAGACACAGAGAGTAGCTTTGCAACTAACAAGTAATAACTTTCTGTGGATCAATAGAATTGCTTTGTGCCTTGTCTTGTCTCCCTTTCCTCGTCTCTCTGTATCGTTCCTGGAGGTGTATGTTTTTCTATGTGACTCGCATCAACGACTCGCCCGCCCGCTCTCCCGCTCGCCCGCTCTCCCGCTCGCTACAAGTTCGTGTCTGCTACAACAAGATCCGAGACCAGAGACCATCTCTCCACTCTCTCAACTTTCACCGTTTCCATAAACTACGTCCACAAAAATTGCTCCATTTCTTGGCCCTTTCCCCGAAATCCATAATATCTTACTAGATTCCGTTCAGCTGCTCTCCACAGTCCACTACAACCAACAGTAGAACCCACACCGCCTCTTTTATTCATCTCGGTTGCCCTTAGTAAACCTGTCAAGGTCATCCTCCTATTCAGAAATTCTTTTGCCCATTTTCCGGAACAATTTCTTCATGAGTATACTTTTCAAATTGCCCCGACACTTCTTTACAAAATGTACATGCAATGTAAAATAAATGAAAGTTTGCGTAATTTGTGAACAACCCCTGTAAAGGATCCTCCACTTTTAATAGAACGCGTACAAACTGCTTCTTCACTTCAGTCACTCATCTCTAAATTCAATGAATCATGTGGCTTTGTTGATATTGCTCCCTTACCATTACCTTACAGCCTTATTAGTTGTTCAGAGAAAGAGAGCCCCGTTGAGTGCAGAGAGCAGTTAGGGAGGTGCCCGTACCAGTAAGTAGTCCCTACAAGTAATAGTCACTTTGCTATGAGAAGAAAATCCTTTGCACGTACTCCTGATACATAGTCAAACGTGCCTCTCGCCCCATATCATAAATAAGACCACGACTGTTCCTATTAACTACTACAGACAGGGTTTCGGCTGTGATTATCACAATGGGATTCATTACTGTGATCAAATGGTTTTTAAACGTTTGATCACACTGACGCTTGGTGTGATTACTGTGATCTACATGTTTATAAGGGATAGGAACTATCAATTAATCCCATGGTATTTAAATAAATCACAGTATTTAATCCCACTGTGATGGGATTTTTGCTGGTAATGTGTTAATTACAGATTAAGATACAGATTGGTGTGATTAATGTGATCTACATTTTATAAGGGATAGGGACTATCAATTAATCCCAATTATCACATTTAACCCACTGTGATGGGATTTTAGGTGAAAAAGTGAGATTTACGAAACCCTGACTGGTTGTGCTGCTGGGCGCCTTCTATATTTGCCCAGGTAATAGTAGTAGCACTCATAACAATAATAATACTCAGGACTCTTTTCCACCGACGTCCTCCATCTGCCTCCAAAGTGAAATTACTGTTTTCTATTGCTTTGTTCTCTTTATCATCATCGAGAGAGAGTAGGAGAGAGTGGGGGAAGGCAATCTTTCTCTTCCGTGCATACGCAGTAGCATAGGTCACGGAAATCGAGTCATTCAGACTTGTAACAATAATAATACTATCTACTATGCTGTATAAAAGGGAGATGCTGGTGGAAGTGGAGAATTTAAGTATGTAGGCACAATTGAATATCTTTTACGATATCAGATTGAAATGAAGAAGACGGGCGGGCCCAAACATTTTGCCCACTCGGGAATTGGATGCCAGCAGCATAGCAGTGAATCTGTGAATCACCAGTGACTTTCCTTTATGAAATATGAGAAAAAGGAAAGGTGTAGCTTACCAAAGTGGTGAAATGATAATGATAGCGGGCGTCATTCATCTGAAGTTGCAATATCTGAAAATCATACATAAATGTAAACAGAAAAATTATTATTAGCTTTGAAGCGAACCAAGATTCCCGTCTATTTAATAAATGCGCACGTCATAAAGTACATACATAAGTAGCACCAAGAGATAATTATGTAAAGGAAATAGATAAGTAGATGGTGGGTGGGTGGGCGGAATTGGAGCACGCTTTGAGAAAAAGTGTTTGTGAAGTTAGGAATGGTAGAGACAGGGTTTCGGGTGTGATTATCACAGTGGGATCAATTACTGTTATCAAATGTGATTAATGCAATCTGCATGTTATAAGGAATAGGGAATAATAATTAATCGCATCACATTTAACCACAAATCACGGTATTTAATCCCACCGTAATGGGATTTTTCTGATAAAATGTTAATTACGAAACCCTGTATAGTAGAGTCTAGTTTGTGGGAAATGGTGCATGAAAAGAGAGATTGGTTTGAAAGGGAGTAAGATTTCTTTGAAATTTTTGTGGTGGGTGGATGGTAGAGAGAGAGAGAGAGAGCCATGGATCACTTACAATACGGAAGAATAAAGGCAAATGTTTTATATCGACAATGACATTAAAAATCTGTCGTTGTTTGATCTCTTTGAGGATATCCCTGTAGGTGCTCGGAGTTACTTCACGTGAGAATATTTCCGACCTCCGACTGCTTAGGCCTCCTTTTTGCGAAGATTCACGCTTTTTGATCAGGTATTCCACTTGTAATAGACCTGCACATATACAATTTACATAACTTTATATTCAATTCCTTTCCATTCACCAAACGACGCCCACACATACTCTCGGTCTCTCTGTGACTTCTTACAAAATCCTTGGTAGATCCACGGACACGAAAGAAGACCGCAACATGCATCACGGAAACCAGCATGGGATTTTTATAGCCTTTTATAATGTTAAATACCCCGGGTCTCCGGAATAAACTCGAAATATAATTTTTGGAGAAAATTATGTTTTATATAATACCTAAAATTAATTTTTGCAATAAATAATGCGAGATGTTATCAAAATTGCTAAAATTTATGGTAAAGGGGGAGGAGCAAAAGCATTATAAATGTTCCATGCCCTTTTCCAAAGATCTAAAAACCAAAAAAAAAAATCGGATCGGCTTTGTGTAACAACCCGATTTTTCCATCCCTATTTCCATTCAAGTGAGAATTATTATTAATTTGTAAAAAATTATTTCGAAATTAACTCACCGTCCCTTTTTTCATAAAGCAGGGCGACGCGTGTCCAATTGAGGAAGAGGACGGTGTCCCTGATGGCCATCGACAATATCGACTTGGAAGGCGCGAGTTTCAGCGGGAATCCATTGAATTGCACGTTGGTCTGCAGGGAGGAGGAGGACGACGAAGAGGACGACGAGGACGACATTGATGAAGAGGGTCTGGTGGTCAAAAGGATTTCGTGATCATAGAAAGAGGTGGTGGGCAAAATGAGCGGCAAGTCCAAAGAGAAGGAAAGGGATTTCAAATGAGACTCGAGAGATAAATCTGTCCCGCTGGCGAACAAAGCGGAAATCCCTCCACTTATCAACTGACAACCTGACAATTCAATCAAAACCAATTAGACGAAAATTACTTTCCCCCCTTTCTCTCTCTGTCATTAACTTTAAAGTAATAGGTAAGCTGTGGATACACATAGAGAGCGAGACAATCATCTGCTCGATTTATCTACAGACAGCATTCCCACGTGCACATTTACTCTCTTGTTACAGAACTGAATCAATTAGTTCTTCTCACTTTGACTTCGTGTATAAGCTACGGCTCAGTGGCGTAACCATAATCTGAAGGCGCATGGGCACATTGTCCCTTTTCTATAAATTTTCCTGATTTGTCGCTATTAAAAATTATATATAAAGTGGGGTGTGTGGGAGTGTGGGGCCCCAGGCCAGTTACGCCCCTGCTGGTGCTGGAAGGCAGCAACGTAGTAATTCATGGAATCTCATCGCATCTGTCTCAATTCTGTAATATTCTGTGCAAGTGTAGTAGATGGTGCGACTAAAACGCATGAAGGCAGCAGCACAGCCAGAATCACACAGAAGAAGTCACCTATAATTAATGAGGCACTTGTTGGCTGCTTTAACTACCACATTGAACTTTGAAAGTGCATCCACTAACTAGACCAAATATTTGCTGCATTCATTCCCAAAACAGACGGCCTCTACAGTCAAATTAATTTTAACCTATTCTCTAACAATTCTGTACAAGCAAATCCTATGCTTCATCTCCGTGGCCTCCTCCTCATCATCATCCACCTTTAAATATTCCATTCAAACCTCAAACAACAACCATAAACTAGTCATTGTCAATCATAGATCCGCCTTCGGCTTTAAACATCAAACTGAAACTATTCAAAGCGATTCCCATACACACAAACAGCTTCAAATACAATTCAAGGGAACAGGTTGAAAATCAAGTTGCCTTTCACGTGGGGCCGTCCATAAACAATTCAGACAAATTAAGGAGGGGAGTGTATAAAATAATTTTTTGACTTTGCTTTCGTGAAAGTAAAAAATTAAATCTTTGTCTTTCGAATTTAAACTGCTTTGGCGTTTCAGCTATTATTTTTCAAAGAATTTTCAATTAAACTGTTGGGGGGTCGAAAATAGTTATTTTTGCCTGCCTGGTTTATGGACAGCCCCCTAATGCAAAGCAAATTGAATATAGTTCATTCTATTCGTTCATCGAACAATTTCTATTGCATCTAGTGGGTCGTTTGTAAATATTTAGTATCATCGTGTTGACTGCATCTTGCAGCGATTCGTCACATAAAGGGAGTTGGTCATTCATGCGAGGAAATAAACGAAGCCAAAAACCGATTACAATTACTCCTATGAACAATTCAATGAATGTGTGGAATATGTAGAGGTCTAATTTCGTATTTTTCTTACGGGGACTTTCCCTTTTGACGATTTGATAAAGGATTGTATTGGAAGACAAAGGTTTTATTAGTCATGTCAAATAGATTCAGTAGAAATTAGTTCTGGTATTCATCATAATGACATTGAGAACACAACCAAAATGAGTTATTAGTGCAAATAGTAAGGAAAATTAAAAATTATTGCGAAAATGATCTTTGTTGAAGAAGTGGTCGTCCAGTAAATAGTTACGTCACCGATTTCAATGTACATTTATAGGAAAACAACTCAAATGTACATCTTAAATATTTAATATTATTAAAACATCTCTGGAAGAAGCAGACTCCGAAATACCGTTGTTAAGCATACCTTAATTATTTCAATAGTTGCTCTCAAAATGAGTCTTTGGATGGGTTCAAAGTGATTTTATAATTATAATGAGTGGATCTGTTGGTCTGCAAAAAATTTAAGAGCTGTCTTCTTACATTTGCCGACTTTTTAGTAAATTGAACGAGGTCCGTCACATCAACTCATTGAATACACGAGGGAGAACTTCATGTAAAGAAGAGCTCCTGGTAGTGCATTACTATATTGGACCAGGGTTTCGGATTGTATTATTCCAATGGAATTAATTGGATTAAATGGATAAATTATTGGAATTTATAATTTTTGTGGAATTAATTACAAAACTGAAGAAACGGTTCGATTATCGAACGAAACATCCCACAAAATCATCAAAAATCTCGACTCAAGGATTTTTCATGCGGTTTTGGGTTTATGGGTTTCAATTTTGGTTTTTTTGGCATATGTGGGGTTTACTTAGGCAAACAAATTATATCCAAATTGGTGAAATTGGAATTTACGAAACCTTGTATTGGACATTAATTTAATACTTGTGTACGTATTTCTTATAGACAAGTTCATATAATAATAAAATAAGTCTGTTTGTGTTTTGATCTTTCGTCGTGGGACTTTCTCTGATGGTAGAAATAATTGACTTTAGTTTTATTGATGTATTTTAGTGGAATGTGTAATTGAAATGTAAATGTCTGAAAGTTAAATAGAGTTCTCTTTTTGAAATTCTTTTTTGTAATTTAAATGGATGAATAATGTATGACAAGTCTTTTGACTTTCTCCCTTTACACATCAAATGATGGAAAAGAGGAACTAATGGTGAAGGGGACGGACAGACGAATAAGATCTCCTTTGATAAACTCCTTTTCTCAGTTGATTTTTCCAGAAGGACAAACAAACACATGCATTCACTTCCACCGGACTTTAATACTTGGACATCCTGCACAGCCAGCACACAGTCACTGGACGCACGTGTCTACGTCTGTTCCATTTATGTTTAACTTGCCCTAATATCCGTTTAGGAAAGCACTTTGTTGACAAATGAATAAATATGAACTTTGAACTTTGAAGTAATTTCACCCTTAAATCCAAAATTGTACAATGCTTATATATGAAACTGTCGTCTATGAATATCATTGTTCCCGTTTTCCATGGCCAAATCACATTTTGCCAATTTTTGCAATGGTGTTTGGCAAAATTGTGATATTAAATATAGGACATTTGTCATAAATGTATGATTTTTGCCATTTCGCCAAATGTTACACCAATTCAATCAACAGGAGTAATAAAGGGAGTATTTAGGTGTTAAATTCCAAGAATTGCACAGATGGTGTTAACCATATCGAAACCCTGCCCCAAATAATTAATTACCTAAAAGAATCGATTGTTTCGTTCATTATTTCCATGATAAGTCCATTTCAAAATTAAATATATGCAGAATTGGCAAATTAAAAATCGTTTAAATGTTATTTTTCAAGAAACTTCTTTTTTAGAATTTTTATGCATGAAACTCGCAATGCATTCAAATGTTTGCAGCAGGTGTGATTTGATCATTTTGTATTTTGGAGAATTTGCGAACGTGTGGAAGAATAATATGCACACCCTGCATCATTTGAATGGTTGTTGTATGGGGATTGACCCGCAGCAGCAGAGCGAGTGAGTTGGAGTGTAAGCAGTGAAGGGACGCGTGAATCATTTGTAATTGTTTAGATTCATGTGAATAATTCATTTGGATGCCGATGCTGATAATAAAGCAGCACGTAGTACTTTATATCATATGACGTATTATTTCCTAGTGGAATATTTTAATCTTGCATTCCGGTTCCTGTTTTGGCCAAATCGTGAACCTTCTCTTATTCGCTCCCTTCGTCCCTCCACGATCGCTGTCTATAAATGGAAAATCTTCTGCTGCCTCTGCTCCTCATAATCTGATCAAGTTCTCGAGTGAAATGTTAAAGATGATTATGTGGGATGAGCTTCCTCTTACGCACATCATACATATGCATCATCCAAAGTATATGCTGCTGTGCACTCACAGGGTTTCGTATATCAAACTCTTGATGTAAAAATCACATCACAGTGGGAAAAATGTGATTTAACGGGTATAATGTGATAAATGGGATTAATATACATACCATGCGCACGCACACCCAATCAATAACGCTTACAAGCTATTTGATTGGCACAGCGTGATATTTCCTCAGACTAATCCCAATTATCACACTTGAAGGTGCTCTGTGGTTAATGCATTAATCCCATTAATTTATGTTAATCACACGCGAAACCCTGTGTACTGTGTTGTAGTTGTATTCTATCTCTCCATCTGTGTGTGTGTGTGTGTGCGTTGTGCAGCCGAATGTATTATAGTGGTTTAATTAGACATTCCAGCCCCTGTATGTAAACCCAGCTCCATTCTCCACTGTTCCCATCTACTCTCAGAGAATCGTGATGCAAAATAAATTCTAATCGAGTCACTTCGTCTCTTTTCCAAGTATCAGGTATCTATATCCATTCTATTCATTCCACAAACTCGCCCTCTCTCAGCAACTGGAACTAAATCAATTCACAACGTACACGTAGAATAGGGAATTAAAAGCTTTCTCTTATACCTAAAGTAAAATTGAAAAAAATTGAAAATAATTTTAAAAATAGTTCCCCCCTTTATTAAAAACCGTCCGTCCAAATTAACAGTAGGGGAAGTAGTTAATGCGACATTTAGACTTTTAAATGCTCTGTGAAGCTTGTACATTGCAATTGAATTCTTAAATGGAGTCTGAAAAATCCTCTAAATGGAAATTTAATGTAATTCATTAGAATCAGTTGAGTTATTTTGTGTATACGCAGAGTTCGCCTAGTCGCTCTCCAAACTGATTATTGGACAGTGTCCAAGCTGACAAAGATGACCATAATTAAATTTACATATAAATTGGATCAATTTTTTTTAGGTTTGCAGAAATAAAAAATCCTCCATTTAATCTCATTTTTTATGTGGTGGTGGTTTTACTTATCATTTAATAAACTAATCTCATTTTATTCTTATTTATTTTAATTTGGACGACTGTCCGTCCAAAATGTTCAAGTTCTGACATTTATCAAACTCCGTTTATCAGAATTAGCACAAATTGTGAAAAGAATGCAGAAAGTGAAGACTGGATTCGGTCCCTGCTCTGATAAACTGTGCTTTTGTATTTTTGTATTGATTGCTATGATTGGATTTTCCATGTGTAGTATAAATAGTAGTCTTTGTGTGCAAGCGTGCTCCCGGACGGAAAGCCGAACAGTACGCCAATTTGCAGTTTTCATTACATAATAACATACAAAAATAACCATTTAAGATGAGTTTAACAGAAAGATAAATTGCTTTAAAAAAGTTAACCGGCAATGTTTTAAATTAAATTAACGTTAATTGAATTTTTATTCCGTCTGTGGAAAGTTTGAATCTCTATTTAAGAGTTGGCACACTTTAAAATCCTTAAAGTTCTTAGAAACGCTGTAAAAATGCACTCTGAGTTGTTAACATAGTTATTGTTGCTAATTTACTTCCTGTGAACATATTTAAATTTATTTAGTAGCAAAAAATGTGGAGAAAAAAACGTGATTGAGTGTGCAGTTAAAATCAGCATAGAGGCTGCTGCTGCTGGTTTGTTGGTGAAAGCGTAGTGAAAGGAGAAGAAAAGCAGACGGAAAAGAGAATGAAGTTAGTAGAGAAAAAGTTTCATTGAAAAGGGAAGTGATGTGACACGACAGCAAAGATTATTTTTGTAGACGATTAAAATTACGACCAGTCGCTCTTTGTCCGTACCAAGGTTCAGTTTCTGGCACTATTTTACCACCCACCCTGAAAGAACATTAACCTAAATTACAGAAGATATATTTGCGATTTTTTCATATTTAAATGTCCTGGAGTTGGCCTCTAGGTCATAGGTCATTTAATTTTGATTGGTTTCCAATTTAAAATAGATACTAGAGAATATAAACGCTGTTCCACTCTATTCTACTGTGAATAAGCAGCGAAAACATTTCTTCCATTAAATGCACCAATTAGCCACTGCATAAAATGCGTATGGATTGTTGCAGCTGCTTTTGTTGAAGCGAAACCCTGTTGTGTACAATGAACTGCATAGGAGAAATGCACTACTAACAATAAGTTGACTCATTTGGAACATAAAGACATTGAGTCACAGTGGGAGATGTGGAAATAGTAGTAGTGAGTAGTAGTGAGTAGTAGTGAGTAGTAGGAAGGCAGTGGAAGAGCGGGATGGCCAACTGAATGAAGAAGAGAAAGCTGTTATGGGACCAGACTGAGAGACTATTTGTAGAGGACACGAAACAAGAGAAAGGAGGGAGTCCTGAAAAAATGTACATACACATGAAAGTTTTATTTTCGGTTGTAGTTGTAAATAGAATGTAGACAATGGAATCGAGTGCAGAGCTGATGTCGACAAGGAACAACTAATCCGCCTGCTCCTTCCCCAAACACACCAGACATGGCAAAAAAGAAAAAAAAAACCCCTCCGTGTCATTCCTATCAACGGCACTCAATTATTCCTTCTTTATTACACGCACAACAGAAGAATCTAACAATTTCATCATCTATTCTCAGTGTATTCAGGACAATTCAGCCTGGCACAATTAGTCAAAGTTCAACAATGTCTAAAGTGACGACAGTGTGCAAAAATAGCAAGTAGCCGTCAATAATCTTTGTTGGACAGTGTCCAAATTGTCAAAAGTTAAATATTTACCTCTGTGGGAATGTAATGTTAGTGATTTCGGGCATTTTTAACCACTGTCCCGCAAATTATTTGAAATGCGGACATTTATTATCACTCCACGAATCTTTCAAGTGCTTAGTTTTGGCCGGACCACCCTCTTTAACAGTTTCTTTGGTCGAAATGGTTTATATTGGTCGTTATTGTCGAAACGCTCTATAACATGAAAGGGTTTGCTTTGTTATATTTGTTGCAACTTCGTAAGTACAGTTGTAATTCAACTCTTTATGCATTTCAGTGTCAGGGATTTTTTTCCTTGATTTCAAAAAATCGTGACCTACATTTTTATCTGAACATTTAATGGTTAAGGGGGAATTTAATGTAGAGAGCAAGTGTTGGCATGGCTGTTGGACTGTACAGTTCACATGTGCTGTCTCTCAGTGGCATAACGATAGCCACTTAGCATTAAGTTGGGCTTTAGCAGTGGCTTGGCACCGCTCCGCTTAGCTGCTGGGCACACAACCCAACGAAAACGAATAGAGGGAGAGAGAGAGAGAGAGTCTAGAGACAACAACTGTCAACATATTCATGATCTCCATTCACCGTCGTCCTCTCCTTTCATTTTCATTGTCTCAACTATATCTTCTTCAGCTTATTCTTCTTCTCCATACAGAATTCCTTTACAGAGACTTTACAGACAGATTCTCCTGTCAACTTGTTCTTTCAAAGCATGCAGAGGCTTCTTGTTGGTTGGTGGGACGGGTTGCTTTCTCCTTGCTTTCTCCTTGCTTATTTACTACACTTCAGACACAAAGTATGTAGACAGAACAGAGGCAGGCTAATAGAGTCAAACAAATAAATATAGTTACAGTTATTGCAACCATCTTAGCATTTATTTATAGTATTTAAACAATGGAATATCCTGTCTGTCATCGTCTCCCTCTCCTTGTCTATCTTTCTCTCTCTCTCTCTCTCCCTGCCTGCCTATGCCTTCAAGACAAGACGTCAACTTTTTCTGATGCGACGTTTGAATTCCTTCTTCTTTCTTTTACTGTCGGCTGACTAATGCTCCCCATTTCTACTGTCGATGCTCTGTGAGGTTTTGGCCCCGGCTAAAAATATTCAACCCCGTACAATTATTTTCTAGTATTTGTGTCGCAAATTGAATGCCGTATTTATGTTTGTGTGCAGAAAAGGTCAATGCTCACTATTAGGAGCCTAACCTAATTTATCAAAGATGCAAATTGCACTTGACATGTGACATTTATAATGACAAATTGCCAATTGAAAAATTGAAAAAGCCCAATTTTTACATGTATACATTTTAATTCCCCAAAATACACATTTTTCCAATGACGACAAATTTGTAAAATGTGTATTTTGTGGGAATTAAAATGTATGCGTGTAATAATTGGGCTATTTAAATTTTTAAATTGGCCAACATTCAAATTAGTCACATTATTTCATACAAAATTGCATTGATTCCATTATAAATCGACCCCGTTTAATAAATCTATTGCATATTTACAGAGTTCCACCTTCAAATATTTATTTTGACCCAAACGGCAATAAAAAACCCTTGTGTCGTCTTCAAAGTAATATAATTCATGTGCTGACGTGTGGTACTGGTGGTGGTTCGTACATTGAAATTCAGTTCCAGGAAGAAGTCATATGATGTACTCCTGGTCGTGCATTCATATGTTCCCGTCTATAGAGACGCAATCAGTCAAATAAATACACATGAGCCGTGCAGCAACGTTGTAGGCATCGTGTGTAAATTTACATTTTTTTCAAAAGTTCTCTTTACTTTGTGCGTAGAGCGAGAAGCGGCATGTTCTTCAAGTGTTCGGCAGCCAAGTTTTCCAAAAACGTGAGCACAGAAGCCGCAAAAATGAGTGAGTCGGGAGAATCATCGTAAGATTTGCGAGACTTTCTCTGTATTTCTTCTACAAAGAGAAAGCACACTGTACTATGCACAGTAGCAGCACACACGAAGAAGTGTAGTGATCCGGCTTAAAGCCTTTAGTATGTTTATGCTCGTTTAGTCTAATGGAGCGTATTGTTTGGCCCAACACTCCTTATTCATATGAATGAGGACAGACTTTTTCTTTAACCTTTTGACGATTACAAGGTAAGCAAAGACCAACGTATAAAAGGTGCAACGGGACTATTCAGAAATTGCGTCGTCACACAGAAATTGGGAAATCTCTTCCTCCCTCCCCCTCTAATCGGTGTATAAAAAGGGGAGGAGCTATTAAAATATGTTAATAATAAGTTTTGGATTTTTTAAAAATTGAATAACTCTGACCCATCGGGGTCGTGCTATTTTATTGGACATAAATTACCAAGATAATGCATAATAAATACTTATAATTATTTCCGGTAGATTTTAATTTTTTTCAATAGTTTTATTTCCGAGACGCGGAAAATGTTTCTTCAACGAGGTGTGCAATAATAATAGTCTTTTGTTATGTTCTATTTATTGTATGTTCCTTAGCTTAAGTCAGTGGGCCGGGCCGCTTTCCACTTGGTTAGCTCTTCTTTCTCTTTCGTTCGTTTACGTAGCTATTAGGGGGAGCGGTTCGTGTATACAAAAAGTGTTCTTGTGTACCTGCATTGTTTTCTTTCATCGTTCCATTCTGCATTGTACAGGGCCGTCTGTGCTGCAGTCAGAGTCTGAACGGTAATATATAAAGACCGATGTGAATGTAAGCCGTGAAGTGAAGACTGGAAGAAAACATTGGGAGAGAAGAGATGGATGGATGATGCGGGATTGAACATCAAAGTCAAAAAAATCTAGTAATCCTTATGGATCGATTCTAGAAGGAAAGCCATACGACAGTCAGAACAGATAGTAAGTAGTCTTTAAGAAATCTGGTTGGATCTCTCCGGGAAAAATAAAAACCCTCCAGTGGGGTATATTCCAAAGTGATTCGTTCTACTTTGCCCCTCCCCCAATTACTGATTAGTAGCTCATGAACCGAATTTCACGTGACAAATGGTGAAAATATTTTTTAAATCTTTAATCTAATTGTAAATTCAGAAATTAACACGATTCTCTTTATTATTACGTAAAGTAATAAATATAAAGCACAGGGTGCCCACTAATGCCCGCAGCAAATACCTTTTCTGGATACCCGCAAGATAGGATGAACCCGATTGGTAAATATATGTTCAAATCCATTAACAGTTGCTACAGACAGAGAGGTGAAAGCGTTTGGCCTTCTAATAATATTCTAAAATTTTGTAGTTTGACCTTCAGGAACAAAGTTCACACGTGAAGCCGAAAAAATCCCGGTATCTATTCTACGTTTGATGGAATGGAAATAATTTTCTCCTTTCATTCAGTCAGAAGAAGTATGGCAGATAAAAAGACTGGAAACTTTTTCCTCCATTTGCCACTACACAGAAGCTTCGACACATTTTCAGTTCTAGCCAACTTTATAGCCAATGGTACTTTGGTGGTTTATTTTCCATCGAAAAAGCCACGTGAATAAATTCAAGCAAGATGCATTTATAATGTAATCCGAAGCAGCGTGACTTTTCGCACGATGGCAACTAAAAATGGAAGGGTGACAAAGCTGGATTTTTCTATTCTGCACAATTAAAAGAGTCTGATGAGGGTTTTGGGTAATGGGACCCAGGGGTTTCATTTCCGTTGACACGACACACACACAGTGAATGGGGGAGAGTGAAACGTGAAATATAACGTGTCATCGGATGAAACCAGGGTTTCCAGTTGAATTATCACAGTGGGATTAATTACTCTGATCAAATGTTTCTACTTGGTCTGATTGATGTAATCTACTTGTTATAAGGGATAGGAACCACCAATTAATCCCTTCACATTTAATCACAAATGACGTTATTTAATACCACTGTGATGGGATTTTATCTGAAAAAGTGTGATTTACGAAACCCTGGGTGGAGCAACTATTTTTGCGGATTCTGTTTGCAGTGTTGGCGTTCGTGTAAAAATTTCTTCCCCATTGAATATATGAATGGTAATGAAATGTTCTCTCTCTCTCTCGCGGGCTGGTAAATTGACTTGTGTCGTGTCGAGTGTTCCACCACCACCAGGGTTCGCTAAAAAGCAAAAAAGCAGAGGCAATTTCGGATTTTTTTGCTTTTTTGCTTTATTGATGCTTTTTTGCTGTTTTCACGCTTTTTTGCTGCTTTGCTG
>JABASC010000510.1:0-38413 GCA_019776185.1 Plutomurus gul
CACACTATGGATTTTCCATCGTATCGACTATCATATCAGTTACATTTAGGGAACGTCCATAAACTACGTAGACAAAAAAACTAAATTTTTGACCCCCACCCCCCTGATGCAGACAATTAAGTGTAGGCATTGAATGACTCCCCTCCTTCTGTGCAAGGAGGCAAACTCAATTTTTTACATTTTTCAAATTATGAAAACAAGAAAAGTAAAGATTTCAATTAAATATTTTACTTGTATCAGATTTGTAATCGTAATTAGAGTTCAGTTTAAATGTCATCCTCAAAAATGGATTAGACCACATTTCCGATGGTTTCCATCATCAATCACAGATTCAACAAACTATTTCTTTCAATCGTTAAATTGTTTATAAAATCGCAAGCAAGTATCTACGCGGACATCATAGTAGACCCCCTCTCAATTCTAGACTTCCGTGGACATTTTCGGTCCCTCCTCAATTTTGTTTACGTAATTTATGGACGCTCCCTACTGAAAGTCCATGGTGTACGATCGCGAGGCAGTAAAAACTGCACAATATTACTTACATGCCACGTTAGCGGGAATTTTTTAACAATTGTAGGTACCAGTGACAGTTTGCCTTAATTCTCCTATCAATATTTCAGTGAATTTGAGTGCACATCAATTGCTTGGGCGCCCATGTGCTCAGCGTTGGCGCCCAGCTCACCCATGCCCATAGAACGTTTGAGAATATTGCGCCCAGCCCAACCCATGCCCACAAGGGCATGGGCACACCAACGCTCATATTGGCAGCCCATGCACTTGCAACCAATGCTCGCTCGATCGAAGAAACCGATAGCCTGCAAAAGCCAACCCAACCAAAATTGTACTATTGGTAAATACTAAAGCTTTATCAGTATGTAAGGGTACTGAATGCAAAATGGTGTAACTTTTTGAAATTACATCTAATTTTTACCAAAATTATACATAATGTAGTTTAACCTTTTGTTAAGTACGTCCAACAATGCCAGCTCGCTGAATGCCTGTGTACCCGATAACCATCAAATTGTTTCAAGCTTTCTCCATGACGGCTTTTCCCGACTTTCTCGTTACACGCATGCTAATATTTTCCAATATTTTGCGAAAACCTTGTTCGCCCTCAGGATTTTTTTATTCTTGGGAAAACCCTTGTTCATATTTTGACCCATATCTTTCAATTCCTACTGTCTAGGGCGCGTTAGGGGCGTTTTCCTTTTGGCCCCTATACATTACCATGTTAACCAATGGGCTGCATACCAAGCATTTCTTGGGAAATATGGTCTTATGCTCCACTTTTTAATTGTTTGGCACCTGCTTAGGGTTGGCCAAGTGGAAAAAGTTCCCTCCCGGTGTCTCTGAGGGGTCTGCAATGACAAAACACTGGTCGATATTAACCAGTGTTTTGTTCAGCAGTTTTTTAGACAATTCTCTTAGTCCCCTGTTTGACTGCTGCTCTTGACTTTTAATGTACTTTGGGGCACGTTTTTGACATCCCATTGCATTCCCGGGATGTTCTTCTGCATTCTAAGCACAGTAGTATGTACGCACTTTATCTTTGCCGAAATTGTACAAAGGAAAGTGCCGGTAACATTGATTTCACTCCCTTAATGTTTCAGGGGGTGCTCTGGGATCTTTTTCTTGGGGGTAGAGAAGCGGGCTCCACCGTTTTCTTATCCTCTTACCTTCTAATTATCGGATAGATAGTATATTTTAGTTTACCTTAATTTACAAAATGACACATAGTGATAATCTTCACATTTTCTTGCACTTTTTCGTGCAGTGAAATCATACGTTTTACAAACTATTCGTTGGATGGACATTACATCGTGAAAATAATTAAAGGGGGGCTAAACTGTACGTTTTGGGGTACTTTAGAATACGGAGAACAAAATGAAAAAAACTGTTCCCTTCTGTGATTTCAAATGAAGGAGCTACAACTCTGCATTAGTGCCCCTACATACTGATAAAGCTTTACTATACAAACAGCTACTTATTAATCATTATATTTAATGTTGACTTTGTTGTGTATGTTGTTGTAAAAGTGGTACCTACTGTATCGATCCAAAACTGCTTCATGCATAGAGAGCAAAAACGAGCATTGGTTACATAGTGCCATGCCCAGACAACTCTACTCTAAACCAATAACGTAAGTTTTGTCCGTTCTTTGGTTCAAAATCGCCGATACTCACGATACTAATTGAAATTTGTTAACCAAGTGAGCGTTATATACAAAAATACGTATGAAAAAGGTAGAAATTGATATCTTATTGTTTGTTATTATTTTTGATTTTTATGGTTCTTTATTTTTGATAATCCATTTGGTCGAAATTGTATGATCATTTAATTTAGTGCACAAGGACTTGAGAAACTTTCTCTATGACAAGCATTGGTTAACCCTTTGTAGTCAGTGTACATTGTACATCACAGTACGTACATAGTAACTCCAATCTATAGCTAGCCATGGCTTAATATACAGATGAATCGACAACAAAACAACCTTGTTCATTTAACATGTAAAGGTGTGTATACTCCATAGAATCTCACTACAAAGTTACGTGTGGAAGAGATACTAATCTGATTGAAAGACACTATTACCCTGTCACAAAGTTAAAACACGCGTAAGTGAATTGTTAAAACGACATGTGCTTTGCTTTTCTCTTTTCGTTCACCTTTAGACAGGTACGTACTACGTACTCGTATTTAACTGTCCTATCCCAATTACGCTCAGCAATGTCATAATAAATAAAGTGAAAGGTTCTGCTTTCGTTGGGCTCGGCTCACTTAAAAGCCAACAGTAGATAGATTAAACGATAATGTTCCACAGTTTGCTTTAGACATTAGATATGCATTGGAAATGCATATTTGTTTTGTACGTGTAGATGCCACAGATAAAGTTGCAGTCGGAAATGTATAACCGTTTATACAGCTCTCCATCTCTCATAATGTATTCCGCGAAGCTTCTACAATTGCACAGAACTTTCGGCTACCATTTATCAGCCAATGAAGTACTTATAATTAATTCTGTGTGTGTGAATTCTAGAACCCTTCTCAAAGACTGGACTAAACGATTGAAAGAGATAAGCGCGTGCACACAGCAATCTCCCACTGTTAATCATTATGGAATCTAAATAGAGACACTGAGGCTTTAATACAAGCTTTTTACTGTCGACCAGCGCAAGGCTATATGCATTTAGCAAAAATTCAAGCCAATTGACAATGGCTCTTTCTGTAAGTAGCACGAAGTAGCTGTAACCCTCTCTTTTTCAGTGTGTGCCCTCCTGTTCCGTTTGTAAAGTGCTGGTGAATTGTAAATGGAAGTTTTATTGCAGTTTAATAGTGTGAGAAGGGACTTCCTGCTGGGATCCAATAATCTCCCTAATATTTTTAATAACTGATTGCATTGTGTGCACCATGATCATAAATAGAACACTCTAAACTGTATTTATATTCATTTCCTCTGCTGATGATGGTGGTGTGGTGGTAACAGTGAAAGCGTTTTTTCCTCCTCATGCTCGCATCCCCCTCTGAAAACCAGACTGATCAGTTCTTATTAATACGGATGGTAGAAAGTACCGAAACTCCTACAAACTTTATTCATTCTCGCACCTTATGGCTGCGTTGGTTGCCCTTATTGCCCTTTTATTTTCTACCCTTTTTCATTTGGCAGTCAGCTTTGTCTCCAATCTTACTACCTACAAACTTTCCGTCAACTTTCCGTATAAAGAACCCGTTTCTGTAGGGAAGGCATATTGACGGGAAATTTATGTCACATCTATTCAATCTCATCCTTTACTAGGTTCTCCTATATAGGGTAAGGGAAAAGAAGGCAAACCTCCCCTTGACTCCCTTCTACTAAAAAATACCCGTCTCGGATCACAAAGGCTCATTGAGTTTGATAATGGGCGTCTCGGGCTTTAATTTATTGTCAAATGATGGATTGTTCAGAAAAATGACAAGAGAGCAGAGGGGGAGAAGAACTCTGGTAAAAAGTCTTTTATGTTATTATTCACTCTCTATAGAGAAAGAGAGACTCCCATTCTTTATTCCACTTCACTATTCATCCACTACTACACTCTTTCAAAATAGTAGCTCTTTACCGTTGATCAAAGAGGAAGAAGGAATTTGTATTTAAAAACATTAACTAAATGAAACAAGTCTGCTCGTTCCACTGCTCAACCTCGTCTATTAAGCGTGAAACCTCTGAACATCACAGCAATAAAATCAAATTAGACTGGGGAACCAAACTTGAAGGCAAAACCTATTTATGTATGTATGCAACATGTGCAGAGAGCAGAGGAGGTACTCGTACTAATTAATTAAGTTGTACCAAAGATTTTATTTCACAACTACAATTTCAAATTTTACTTAAACTTCCACGAACATCTACTTTTTAAATCAACAACCAACCTTCTCTTCCTTCAATCATAAACAACGACATACCTATTTATTATATTTAAGTGAAATATACGTACATGATGTAGATTTTAAAAAATCTAACAAACTTTTACTACTTTATAAAACTGGCTTGCATTGCTAAATCATTGAGAAACGTAGATTTTTACTTTGTGGCGACTTTCCCCTGACCAGCTTCTTGTAGTGAGCTATGTAGCGGTGTAGCCCACTCGGTGCGTTGTGTGTGTGCTGTTTAATGACACCCAAGAGGACAAAACTCTTTGTACCCTGGACTTCTTCCCATCATCCCCTTGTCAAGTTATCCGTGGTGAGTATTTTGAAAGGGAAAGTATTCGCCCGTCGATCGTCTTTTCCAGTCCTCGAACATATTTGTGTATACAAAGAAGAAGAATCCCCATTTATAAATTCAACGGGAATCGAATTGTCAGTGAAAGAGGATTCAGATGAAGGCGCAGCATAGCAATACATGTAGTATTATAGTGTCGACCCGGTGCAGACAGGGAGTACCTGACTTACAGTGAGCACGTAGCATCATAAAAAGAAGGACAAGAAGGAAGCGTGGCAAAAAAACAGCGAAAACTGGATTCACTATATGTAGTGTGGCAGCAGTAGGCAGTGCGGGAAAGTCTCCGGGGACATTAGACGCTGAAGCTGAGGACAACAAGAGTCGAAATACATAAATAAATACTGGATGCTTATGTTGTGAGCCGGAGTGAGTGTCCAGGGAGCTGTGCATCCGTCTCACAAATCCATCAGAAACGAAACAGAGTTGACTAACCCTCTTCTTGTCCAGTTCAACCCGTGCAAAAGTCCAACCATGTGGCATGACTTCTATTTCTTCTTGTTGTAGTCATCGTGGTTGTCGTCGAATTTTCTTCTTTTATTCCTTATTGGCCAGCAAACGCGGCCAACATCGTCGTCTTCCCTCATTCGATTTACCTTTTTTAAAGAATATATCACAGAAAGTCCACTGTAGGAGAATAAATGGATAAAGAGAACAAGAAGAAGGGAAATGGGAAACGTGTATACGACTGTCTGTGGAACGCATTCTTTTTTTTTGAAAATCCCTCTTTCTGTACAGAACAGCAAAGACAACGGGACTATAAGCCAGCACAGGCTGGTTTGCCTTCTTCGTCCATAATTCAATCTAATCCGGCCAGATGAAAGATTAATCTAAGACTCGAACCGTATTAAATAAGTAGGGTTTGCATCTTGGACTCTGCTATCTGTTCATAGAGTCTATCATCTGTATTTGGTATACATGTGCACTGTAGTATAGAGATAGTATAGTAAAACTTTTAGCTTTTGATATTTCCCTGCTCATTTCTCGCACATCAAATTACAGTGATACGATTACGTTACGATTTTGTGCTCACTGATCTCCGGTTCGACGAAACCACATACTAAAAGTAGTCCATATACTCGTAATGTACCTATGTACGCGCACAATTGTTGTTGAAATGAAAAGTCGTAAATAAAGGTATCGGTGGTGAAAGTAATTCATATAAACATGGTAAAAGTTATTTTCGAGAACAAATTCAAGGTTTCAGTTTTTCTTTACAGTTCATAAAGCTCTCTTAGAAAAGAAACAGCGGAAATCCAATCGACTATATATTCTATTCCTTTATTTCTTGCTGAAAAGAATTCTGTAATGGTGGTTTTAGTGTTTAGTGGACGCATGGAGATACGAAATGGATTAAATGTACTTAAAGCTTAGCTTACAACTATATATAGACATGAATACATGTGCACATAAAGCACTTTAAGGTATACCTACCATAGATGACGTAAGCCAAAAAGCACATCGGCTGAAGTAAAATATTTACCGTTTCTCCGGTTTCTCGTTTCAATGCAATCTCGTGCGAGCGACTCTTCTTCCTGACAGTTACTAATGACTTTCTAATTGAACGTGAGTATTGAGACAAATGATTTCATGGGAGTCAAGCCAAATAAAA
Source organism: Plutomurus gul (assembly GCA_019776185.1). Classification (NCBI taxonomy): domain Eukaryota; kingdom Metazoa; phylum Arthropoda; class Collembola; order Entomobryomorpha; family Tomoceridae; genus Plutomurus; species Plutomurus gul. The sequence continues at coordinate 6,363 of JABASC010000510.1, forward strand.
CTGATCTCTATTGATTACCACAATGATGTAGAGACCATTTATGTAGTTTTTGTTGCAAGTAAATAGTCGATCGTATTTTTAAAGTGCAAGCATAATTAACAGTAATATTAGCTATTAGATTAATAAAGAGAAGTAATGTGATAATGAAAAAGCTGTGAAATTACGTGTTAACATATTGAAAGTGGTGCCAAATGCATTTGGTGTATAAGCGTTTTCACAATTTTGTCAAGTCGCACTTATGTACAAGTTCAGAATGCAGATGTGTAGCTGCTTTGAGTTTGTGCCATTTAAATATCTGTAGTCATTCTAGTTTAAAACAAGCTTTCAAAGTAATTTCCATGGACGGAATTTGATTTTTTGAAAATTACCAAAACACACTTAAAAATTGTTAATTACCAGAAATATTGTCGATGAAAAGCTTTGGTTGGAATAAATTCCACGACCCAATTCGTATACTGGATTATTTTTCTCAATGATTCTAATCTAATGTTATATTTTAGCATTGTGTGTGTTACTAACTAATGGAAGTATTCGGTATACATGTTGTATGTTAAAAGTTATTTGCCCCGATGAAGCTGCCACGGACGATCTGCATTCACTTTTATTACCAGTTGGGTATGAATTGAATTAAATCAAGGACAACAATAATAAAACCATACTGACAGGGAGAGAGAGTGTATGACGATTAGCCACGGTGATCTTAGAAAGGGAGAATTTATGTGCATCGGACAAAAAGTCATAACAAAACAACAATAAACAATACGAGCACAAATCACCACACCGGGACACTCGCTCGCTCTCTGCATAAGGTAAGAAGATGTGAATTCACTTAAGGATTTCATTGTGGGAAATTCCTGAGAGGACAATGCAGATGCATGCTTCAATATTATTGTCCATAATGTAAATGCAGTTGACACTGAATGCCCCTTTTGTGTCTCTACATACCATAAGCAGCCATACACGTACTGTTTAACCCTGCTGTTGGATTGATCTGCATTTTTTATATTCAAGTGTTAGTTATAACTTTGTTTGCTTATAGTAAGTGTGTGTGAAATGCATTTTTGGTAGTACGTGTGTTCGTGTGTAAGTTGTCGAGTTGGGTTGTGACTTGTGAGCGTGAAAGATCAATTCATTCGGTTCAATTCATCTCGGTGAACCTTCTCTCTGAATGCACTTTCATGTTGCACTGTGGCATGCACTCATTCTGACAGTTAACACACTGTTTGCATCTTCTGAGTGGAAATTTTGTAGGGAGAATGTGAGGTACACTTTGAGTGTATTTAATAATTTGCTTAAATGCATTGATGAACACAGGAAGAGAGTTTTTGGAAAATTACTAAGACGCAACTCGTGTTTTCTAAGATTTTCTTTTGACAGAGTATAACTACATGGTAAAAGGAAATTGAGCGCATTGCATTTAAATATAAACTTTTATACAAAGAGAATTTAGTCGACTCTCTCGTTGTGACAGAAAAGAATGACAGAATTGCCGTGTGTGTGAGTGCGTTAACGTATAGACAGAGAGTTTATAGATAGATGCTGTATACTACAGCGTTGAATGCAATCCGTTTTGGTTTTCGAAGAAGCTAGGTAAATAAAGGGACAGAAGAAGAGAGACAATTTCCGTCGTCATTCTGTCATTGTGTTTCCTGAAATGCGAGAGTGTAACTCATGCATTTGAATGCACGTTTAAATTTAGCAAATGCCATTTCCTGATTTATAACAAGATTTACTACAGAAATCCGTTAAAATGTTTTCTCATTGCCACATGTGTACCCACATTATTCGTATTATTTGCTAGACATAAATTCCCCTAACCAACACTCGTTTCCTCTCTTCGCTTGGCTTTGCAGTTGTCGCTTCGTTTCGTCTACTTCATTTGAATCTGATGCTTTCACCGCACCCGCTAGTTTAATTGCTCTGCGACAACAAATTTAAAAAAAGAATGCAATATGCAATGTAGAATTTCTACTTATTGAATAATACAAAGCCATCTAATGTTTATTATTATATTCAAATTCAAAACCATATTGAGTAGAGACAGGTCCGTCCTCAGCTTAATAAGAAATTTGTTTGCTTCGCAAAAAGTTACGACGAAACTTAATAATATGAACACTATTGGGTGAAACTATGTCGTATAGAGTTTTGAGTAACTATAAAATCCCAACATGTAAACTATGTTTAGTCTATTCAAGCTTAAGGCATACTGTGTCTATTATGGCAATCACAAATGTGTGACAGTGATCTATGTATGTAAATAAATCTTTCTCTCTAGAAGGTTTTTGCAGTTCTAAAATAATTACTTCTGTTAGGAAAGTCGGTTTTGCAAAGCCATTTATTTTGTTTTGTGTATTTTGTTTAACTTCAAATTAAGGCCGGAGTCGTAAGGAGAGTCCAGAGTGAAAAGGTGAGAGCGGAAGAAAAAAATTATAAATTAGTGGACTCGTCTGCTTTATGGTAAATTCTTAGTCTTACCTGTAAAAAGTAACAAAATGAAGACCGTTGTCATTGTACTTTTAGTGGAGTGAATGTGCATGCAAAAAAACATGATTGCAAAAGTACATTTCAGGTGTACATTGACTGACGCAGCAACATGTTTATATGCATTACGTATTTGTATATAGTTATGAACGATATGTGTAATGCAAACTTCATCAAAATTTCGTATTCATAATATTTTAAAACACTCATGTTTATAAGATTTGTTTGAATAATTGTTCTCTGTGTGGAAACCGAATTCGTGTCTTGTATAGAGTTTGTCTCTGTATTATCTACTAAGTATTTTGCAACAAATAAGTTTGTAATAATCAAAAATCCTAATTTCTACTGCATAAAAATTTACGTCGAAAATAAATTCCCCTTATTTTACAAGAAATTGGTATCAAAATATTTCAGCCAGCTTGTTCTGCCACAAATCCAAATGTACTTAAAAGCATTCCCCGAAATCCAGATCAGATCAGACGAAGAGCAGAGCCAAAGTCCTGCACGACAGACCATGCAGTCTCACCACACAACACAAAATATAAGCAAATCCATAAGCATTTCATAACTCTAACGCGATTTGGTCGCGTTGCATTTAAACACAAAAGATTTGTTGCATGACAAAGCTAACAGGATTACTTTCACAGAGACTGCCAACACACAGAATCTTCGCCTGCTTTCGTTCTGCATTCTGCGGCTCTCCGGGATTATATTGGATATTCGAAACTCTTATTCAACTCAATGCTGACTAATCCCCGTGCAATACACACAGGAAAATTCCTCGCTCTGTGACTGTGTGTGTAAATGTGGTCGTCCCGTAGTAAAAAGATTACATTTCGCTTTTCGATGAATAACAATAGGGCATTTGAGTTGAGTTAAGTAAATTTGGTTAACTTTTCATGAAACTATACATATACTCTCATTTATCCATCACCAACCACACATTTCTAACACACACACTGCGTATCATCTATACATACATTGGGAATTAAAAGGAGAATTGTAAGAAAAATACAACCCTTAGCTTTAAGGCTGACTAGCTCTCTTTCTATCTGTAGAGAGGAAAAAAAGCGTTGCACCTCTATTGAAAGGAAACTGGGAATTGACATGACAGTTGACGATAAGGAAATATTATGGAACACAGTAGAAAGGATATTGTAAACTAATTCAAAGCAGCGGAATATTGTTACTTATAGAATGTTGAATGCAATGAGTGCACATAGAGACGGATTTTCTTTGGGAAAACGTAAGTCATGTAAATGTGTAATTCGGAAGTGTCCAAATACAAATTATACGGTTGAGCACTCTTTCGAGGGGATGTTTTGTTCTGTTCTCTCCTTCTTCACTTCTGTGTTTAGTTAGCCGTATGACAAGACAAGCGGTGCTTACATTATGTACAGAGAGACGCACAATGGAAACTCAATAATTTCCAACACCACCACCAGCATGTACAGTACTACTGTGTACTGCACCACCATACCATCATCCATCCATGACGTGTCAACGAATAAAAGATTGCCTGTTGAAATCTCTGTAAATTTGTGAGATTACATCACATCCCCTCTTGAATCAGAAATTAGGCTCTTCTTCTCCATTGTGTTCCCATTCAGTTTGCTTTGGCTTTGACTGCAGCACTTTCTAGCTATGCTTTATGGAGATTTTGTTATATAGTTGCATATTGTATTACTTTATGAGTTTCCTCTTCGTTTCCATGTATTACAACTAACCATTATATAGGAGAAAATTGCTATTCATATAATTGTGTTCTGGTTGGGTAATAGTTGTGGTGGTAGTTACTTACTTAGAGAGATGAGGAAGGAGTAGGAGGACCCAAAGAGCGGGAAAGGACCAGAGAATAATAAGCCAAAGAGAAGTTCAGTGAACAATTGGTCTGCCTGCATTTATTTGTTCATTGCAGTGCATTTCATTGCATTCGTGTCATTATTCTAGCTTCTGCCACTGCTGGCGTCTCTCAATGAAAGGGGCGTGTGTCCCTTGTCCTCAGCATTTCAAATTTCCTAAATGGAAACGCAGCAGTAGTAGTTGCATGACAAAAGTAGCCGGGGCTGTGTTAGTGTTCCATGTAATTAGGTGTTTCGGCAGTAACGGGAATTTAAAAATAATTTTCTGTAATATTGTAATTGCATACGTATACTAACAATAAGTAAATAATGCTAATAATCCTAAATGTGGTTACACTTTGCTCTATAAGGAACAAAGTGTTTAAAAGTGAACTTGTAAAAGAATAAGCGATTTTCATTAAAATTCTTCAATTGTCGTTTTCGCTGGCTAATCTGATTCTTACACAGAAAAACTTTTTCTATGATTCTTACACAAGGTGATTTCCGATAAACTCTGGCTACACAATAATAATTAATGTCATGTCTACTATACTTTTGTCATATTACTTTTAAGTGATATGACAAAAGTGTAATCGACTGTCCACCGTAAAACTTTATTATAAAGAATTCAAAAATTATTTAAATCTTATTCTTAGATTAAATAGAATTAAAAGTAGTTTCCAATTTAAATTGGGTACCCCTTAATAGGGAGGTACATAAAATAAATACAAATGGCAGTAAGATTTTGTCCAGATTAAAATAAATACTTTTAGCAGTGTAATAAATATATTAGATATATATATATAGCCTTATATTAGATAGATGTCTACATATGTAAATACCTGTAATGTTTATTCGATTATAATTCAAGGTGAGAGTTTGTGATTAACCAACTTACATTAGCATGCTTTTAGAAGTCTGACATTTCACTTTCTTACAGTGAATACCCGTGGCCCAACCTTTTATCTATGCATCTACGAACAATTTGACAATTTCGGTGAATACGAATTGCGTGTATTCTAACACGTTTTTCTGAAAGGGTATATTATTCATTTGAGTTGACTCTAGTTAATCCCAGTTAATGCCACTGGACCGGAATTAGCATGCGAAAAGTAGCATACGAAACACTGCTTCTTTTAGAATGGCTGGAATACACTTGGATAGATTTATTTTCAATTTCTTATCACATTGAAATTTAAAGTTTGTAATCGTATGCAGAACGACGACAAAACCAATATACGAGTGATATTTGTGAAACATTGTTGTTAGAATGCCATGTTTTAGCATTAATTCCGGTTAATTCCAGTTAATGCCACCAATTAATCCCAGTGGAATAATTCCACCCGAAACCCTGAACAGAAGTATCCAAACCGTAAAGATGGACAAAGAAATTGAAGTGCACTCCATACCAACTAAGCCAGTACGAATAACATGTGATTTTAGAGGGTGCTTGCGCCAAAATATATTTGAAATTCAGAAGTTTTACTTTCAATAATGTTAAATATCCAAAGAAAAACTTGTTATGTACTGCTACTACTATTTAATCTACTGCCATTTTCACACAAATTGCAAATGGACTTACTGCTAGTTTTACTTTGACTAATTCGTATTCGTAATGGAAGTTGTTCTTTAATTACTGCCACTTGTATTTATTTTACAGACAAATTAAAAATAGCCCGTTTAAATTTACACAGATATCTTTATTTTTTCTTCATATGTATATGTAGTACTAAAGAATCATTGGGATTGGGGCCTTCATTCCACACCATGAGATTTCAATAACACAGTTTGAACTAAAATTAACATTGTGGCTTTAGATTTGTAACAGTCAGACCTCAAACACCTTTCAGGTTCCTGATTCCTGATACAACTGCTTTAAAAAAGTCTAAATTTTTAAAAGGCAGAAAGAAGCAATCAGAAGATGGTAGTGAAGTTTATACTTTGGTTGACTCTATGCATTGCTACTCTTTCCGTGTGTGACATGAGCTCTCTTTAAATGAATGTATGTCCGACTATTTTTGTAAGTTAATCAATTGCAGAGCACTGCACTTCAGTTTTGTGTCGCAAACTAATTACTCACTACTTCCTCCCCCCGCGTTCTCATTTATTGAAACATTAGACGACATAGCGACAGAGTTTTGCCCTTGTCCTTCTCATTTATATGAACTGCATTCATGGATGGAGCCCATTAACCAGTGAAGCATCTTTCCTTGTTGCCCTAGGATGATGAGCAAGAAGTCAGAGTAATATTAAAGATTATACCCCATACAACATATATACGTTGTAAACTTATATTGGTCCAGTTCCAAGAATATTTCTTGTATGCAATCTGCCCCATTTGTCTTCTTTTCCTTTCCATTAGTGCTGGGGAATTCCTCAAGTTATTTTCTTCATTATATTCCTCGGGTATATTTATTGCCTAGCACTGTACTACTATTGCCATGTACACATTGCATACAGAAACGTACAACAACAGAGAGAGAGAGAGCAGCAGAATTATCTTTATTTTCTCGGGGACGGGATACAGCACATAGTAGTAGTGTATTATTTGTCAGAGCAATCTGGGGTATTATAGGAAGTACACTAGACAAGAGACTTCTGCTATCCATCCTTCTCATTTCTCCTAATTTATTTTTGGTTGCCTTTTCTTCGTCCCCTGCGCTCACTCGACTTAGTGTCAGCTCTAATATCCACGATAAGAGTGTAAGTAGATTTGCTTAGTTACTTGCATTACTTACCTTCCATTGCGTATCTGCAGAAGCTAGGTATTACTGTGCAGAGACTGCAGACTACATTATCCAGGAGGAGGAAACACCACAGAAAAATCATCCGCTTCCCTTGTCGGGAGTGGAGAGAGAGAGAACGAGTGAGTGAGTTGATCAAAACATCCCCTCTGGTTTGTACTACTGAATTGCATTCCTTCAAATTCACTTAAGGTCATGACATGAGGGTTCCTTACATCACTATTAGTGCACTGCATTAACTATATTACGTTTAGATGCACTCTCCGCACCATGTATCACTATCATGGAGTAAGTGTTTGCATCCTCTTGACTCTGCACAGCATAGCTGCTGCTGCAACTTTATAAGTTGAGTAATTTGCTTCTCAAGTTAACTGCTCCCTATACGCAGTACTCTCTCTCTCTCTCACTCCGTATTATAGTACACACAGCAGAATACTTTTCCTTCTGGTTTGTTTTATGCCAACGATTAGTTGAAAATGAAAGTAAATAACTTTTGTCATTTGTACTGCGTTGTAATGGAGTATAGGGATTATACATTAGCATCTAAATGCATTTCAACGCATTCTTTCAGTTGAACGTAAATATATTGTGATGCAAATGCTTGTAGGGCTGTTTTGTATTGTGGAGGGACAAAAAACAGGCCGTGTCAAATTGTCAATGCTAATTCTATGTGCAAATGCATAAAGAAAGTTCTTACCTTTACGTCTTTTCATTTTGCCTGTAATACCTTTAGAATGTCAGTGGAATAAGTGAGCAAATGAACAAATGGAAGTGTACTGTCTGGTAATAAAAAAGATAATTCGTTTGGCAGATTTTCATTGTTCTGAACAGAACCATGAATAAGAGACTTCCCCCTATTTATATTGCTGATCTAGTATGCTAATCGTAAATACTAGAGTAATTCCCTTTATTGTTTTTATGTAAGACATTGCACGATTCTGTAAAGCGTACAGTGTAAATACAGCTGGGATAATACATTTATCAATTCAAAAGGTTGAGATTCGCAATTAGAGGTTGCAGCTCGCGAATTGATTGCTGAAGTGTACCCCACGCTACACTGGACAATCCGATCCGTAAAGCAATCTTTGTTTAAAATTTTATTTGCAAGTATTTAGTACGTGCTCGATGACAAAATTTGTGGATGAATATGTTTTTAGTTAATCACCGGTTGCTTTTACTATAAATTTGCTTACAAATTTTTAATATCTGTTTGAGTTAGATATATGCGAGCAAATACTCAGGCATCAAAGCTGTCAGTAAGATTATACACTATAGTTTCCATGTACATTTCCGAGTAAGGTTGTATTTTAACTAGCATGGTTTTATCTATGATGATTATTAGTTCGTATGTATCCTTAACTAGTAAGTTTACAAACTCACTGATTTGTATCCTTGTAACCATTTGTTCTATTTATCACCAAATCATCCTAAAATTAAAAGTAGGTTGATATATACATGAAACGAACCGTATTGACGAGACGATTCGAAAGATATACAACTTGGTGAGGTTCAGTTCGGTGGTGCGTGCCCCATGACCTAAAGGTCACCCATGTCTCGCACAGTTGAGGTGACATTCGTGTCGTCAATTGTGTGAAGATTTGACCAAAAATTATCAATTCCTTCAAAAGTTATTAAACAAAAACTTTCATAAATACCTAAACTTTGACCCCTTATACCTAGAAAAGTTGCAATAAAACTTGGCCAAAAAATTGAGATCTGAGAGGTAAAAAAATAGAAAGTACTTTCTTGGTGTGAGATGATTATGTAACATTATGTTTGTTTTATATGTATCTATATTGTCTTGAATTGAGTAACTTTATTTGTGTCTGCTTCAATATAATTATATGGCGATGAAAAAGACCATACTAATTAGCAACTCCAGTTGCTCCCGTTTTGTCAAAATTGTATGGTTATTTCCTGAAAATTAAAAACACCGAGTCACACATTTACTTAAAACTCTCAAATAAATCTTTTTTCGTGTGGGCGAAACAGCTAAATATCCACATTGAGAGTGGAAGGAAATATTTACTTTCCGATATGCTAAATGTAAGGTAATGAGACGAATCAAATAAGTATAAAAGAGATTCAATCCCGCTTTCTGAATTGGATATTGTCTTGCGTTCATAAGAGTAACGTAAAAACACTGGGAATTTAAGTAGGGTAGGAAAGTGTTCGTTTGCTTACATAACCAGAAATAGTGAGAAGGGAGAGAAATCCGTGTCTGCAGTCTGCACTCTGTACTGACTGTACTACCACATAGTAGAATCGTGGAAGTGCGTAGAAGACTCGTAAAAACAAAGCACAACAGCAAACAGAACGAGAATCAGTTCATTTCCCTTGTTTTATTGCTGCAAATTGTACGGAAAGAAATTGTCTTCACTTATTCCGTAGAGGGGAAATATAGAATCAGTGCCTTAGTACATACAATTACTTGATGAGTCCATTGTGTTTCACTAAACTGACCGAGGCAATGCATTAATTTTGAGATATCGGGAAATAATATTTATCTAATTTCACTTGCACCACCGGCTTTTCTATTACTAAAGGCTCTAAAAGCGTCTGGAGAAATTCAGCTGCAATCGTCGTGGATTGTATTTTGGCAACTTTGTGTGTTGAGACTTATTGTTATTATTGTATTGTGAGGGGGCAAAAAGTAGTTGGTGAGAATGACTGGTGAGTGCGATAAGGGCGGTAAGACCAGTCACAAAGTGATGAATAAGGACAGACGGGAGAATTTATAACCCCGTCAGATTGACAAGGAAATCCTTTCGCAGCTTGCAAGCTAATGAGGCATGTTGGCTCTCTCTCTCTCTCTCTCTGTTCTTTGTTCTCATCAAAATTTCGATTTCCTTATCTCTGTAGTGTTTCCGTCTTGTCTTGTCGAAGCCTCCCCACTTCTTCGTCCCCCTTCTTATCGTTCTTTAAATAAGCTGGCCAATTTTATGTTGAAGTTACCTAAGCACTTGCTAATACTCGTGGGCTTAGGCTAACAAAGCATATTATGAGAGGAGGGACAGGGTCTGCATTGGATAATAATTTTCATCGAATAAGCCAATTTACTATAACAAGAGGATTTTCAGCGGACGTAAACAAAATTTTCCTTCTCTGCGAACAGTTAATTAGATAAAGTTAAGGGAAATTAGAATAGACGACCGAAATCAATAAAGATGCTTGTTATATATTGTTCTTTAATTAGTTTTTGATCTGATTTACATTTTATTCAATCTTTTCAGAGTAGCGACTCTGAAAAATTGGAATTTTACAAGAATAATAATTAATTCTTCCAGGTTTTAAGAAAAGGGTGTGCGTCATCTTCTTGAGTGCCTTTGGGCTGAATGAATGTACACCAAATTAAAGTGAGTAAGTCCCAAATTTACTTCACGTCACGCCATGTACTTGGCGTCACGATTAATTCATTTTCCCACAATATTTTCCATTTGTGTGGCCGCGGCTGTCGATAATTTTCTCTTGCTCCATAAATAAATTCAAGTCAAGTCGAATATCTGTATACAAGATTTTAGACTTGGGTGATCATGCACAATAATAGCATTACCATCGATTAAATTGTACTGGTTCTCCATTTACGAGTTATGGCTTGCATTGTATCTGGTCATGATACTTGCTCTCTCTCTGATCTTGTACAAGGCAATAACAGCTCAGTAAATGCAACACATATTTGTACGTGCTACCTGGTGCTTCAGTAGAAATACTTATAGGTAATTACAGATGAGAACTAAATTGCACCACACGTAGCTTCTTTAATAATTTATGGTGCACATGCATCTGTCTTAATAAGAATGCACTGTAATAATAAAAGCAGCTGATAATCGTTAAATATTTGAAAACTTTAATTTTCTACACATAATAAATGTAATTGTGGTTCTTATTTTCATATTTCCAATAAAAAGCATAAATTGACTCCACTATCATTCCATATTTATAATCCAAATAGATTGGAACACTGGATACGGAAACTGTTTTGATGTTGTGTTTGTGTTGTATGTAAGTACATACGAGTAATAGCGAACATGCCGGTAACGTGTTATGCATTATATACAGTATGGCATGGTAGCGATACGTATAAATTAGTTACTAATTACACTCTTTGAATTTGAATACTTTTTAATATCACATCACACATTTGTACTCTCATATTGATTAGATTCGAATGATAATTTCCATTTTTTTTCGTTGTAAACACACTGTCACTTTAATTTATTTATTTTACTGTTTCACACTTTTGGTAGGACAAGAAAGTCACCTTGGTGGTTTCAAAGTTCAGAGACCCTGACTTCATGAAAAATTAAATCGATTTTAAGTTTTTACTAGTATTTAGTATTTCGTTTTCGTTTACACAAATTGTGCATGTTGTTCCTACATGAAAAGGGAGGAAAATGATTTAAACATTTGTACTTTGAGAATCATCTTTCAACAAACAGCTTTATTGCAATTGTCAAAGTCAACAGGTTGACAAAATAGTAGCTTTGCGACTGTCAGAGCAAAAATATTTTTCATTTTTCGACTACAGAATAATAACACGGTATTAGTAGCACAAATAGACTTTTACGTTAAATGTTTACTGTAAATGTACGTTGGTTGTTCCAATGTTTTTTTGTCCTGTACATAATATGCACACAATGGTTTGAATACGCAAGAATTTGAAGGAATTAGGTTACATATAATAACTCAAGAATATTATTATTACGAATAATATTTCTAGCTCGGGGAATTTTCTCCTGCTGCTGACTGTATGTAGTGTATATGCCATATGCGTCGATGTAATTGCATAACTTGTATGGAAAGCCTACTAAAGGCTGTCACACATTGTGTGTATGTAGATGTTCTTTCTCTATTTATTTACACGTATAAATACATACATCCGTAAAACAAGAGAACTAGGAGAAGGCCTACAATTTAGCCATTTACAGTCTGATGAAATTACATGGTGCTTTTGTATTTGTTGGGAGTACATTTGATGTGTGTTTGTGTGTGTGAGTGTTTGTGTGTTGTTATTAAGTACTTCTGACTGATGTTATCATCATCCCTGTCCGTCTATTTTCCCTTTTATTTTACTTTACGGTATTATTCGGGAGCAGAGCGAGCGAGCCGTTACGGGGAACAGTTAGTGGGCCCAGTTGCCCAGTATCGAGTTGAGACAATTATGCGTTGAGACGAGTAAAAGCAATTCAACGTGTAAATTATAGTGTGGTGTCGGTAGTTAGTGGTAGATTTACATTTGTATACATTACATTAGTAATAAGCTCACCTGAGCTCCAGGGTTCAATTCAACCAACCCACTCATTCCATTTCATTTCACTAGTATGTGCATTTCATAGGAATTACCACTACTCACAAAGAAAGAAAGAACAAAACAGCGAGAACCTGTACAACACATTATTATGTGGTAGCATTTGTTTATAAAATTGTTGGTATTACTTTTATGTACTACTATGTGTGCTTCACTTGTATGGTTAATAAGTTGAAAGGGAATTCGAATGGGGAATACTTATAACTTATAATGGGAGCAGCAGATGAAAATTATTTCGTACGATATATAGGAACAAGGTATGATGTGGAGGGAGACGACATGCCATAGCAATAGTATAAACTGTTATGTATCTAATAAGTGAACTGCTGGCGAAAACGCTTGAATTCTCACCTGCGTCTAATAATTGTGTGTTTCTGGCGCTTATCAAGGATAATTTATTCTTCTGGTGGTCTGGCTCTGGCTTTTGGTGAGGAAATAATGTCTCTATTATGTTTTATTAAGGATTGTTGTGTTTGTGTATGATTGGATCGCATGTGTAGATGTCATATATTAGATGGGGAAGTCCATACTTGTACAGTTACACTTGTACATACCGAAAATGAACTTCCACAACTTGACAATGCCGTGAGTCTTTCTATTATTAATACGAGTGAGTGAGTGCTGCTCTATTTAGATTTTATATAATCGTTGTAAACTCAACTATTGACGTGGATGCTTACTTCCTCCATTTGCAAATTCATATATTACCATAAAAAATCTTAAACATCTATAAAACCAATATAAAGTATTTATAAAAAATTAAATTGAATTTTGTTCGACACGAAGTTCATGAATTCTCATTCTTTCTTTCTTTATTAATAATTATTAATAATAACGCTCACAAAACATTAGTTTTCAGGATTGGATGGAGGAACGGGACCAACGGATGCCTTTGAAGTTGGCATACTACTTGTGCTTCCTGTTGTTTCAACAGAAAGATGTGTTCCATTAGCTGAGCCTGATGGTGAATTCATTGGTGGTTGTACTTGCGGCTTGCTGTTGAATGAATTTGGAGTTACGGTTGACGAAGGGTCCACGGTGGCCAGTGCCGGTGGCTGAGCTATGAGTTGCAGAATTAAAAATGTTTCCGATGAATGTGAAAAGCACAGCAGGATGAAGCACATGAAAATTCCGACGTTCTAGTATGAAATCCATGAAAAATAAAGAAATATTATGTGTAACCACGTTTGTAATTTTTATAACTATCATTTATTTTAAATAATTATTATTATACACAGATTCAAATAAAATTTTCGTTAAAATAATAACCTTCATTGTGTAGTAATGTGTCTTCGTTCTACGGGAAGCTTTGTTCAAATAAGACTCTCCTTTTAGCGACTTCCTTTACTTGTATTTATATCCTCTCCAACCTCATCCTTGGCTTATTTCAATTTTTAATGGGTTGTTGATTTTTAGTCGTATTATCTCACACATCTAATCATTCCACCAGTAACATATAGATCTATTTAAATGTTATAATTGACTCTAATCGTTTTCACCTTATATATAACAACAACTCTGTTTGCTACTAATAAAATAACTATAACATACTAATTTCGAGTGTTTACTCTCTTCTGTATAAAAATATTGTTGCAAGTGTTATGTAAAAGTCCGACCAGTTGGCCAGAGAGTTAATCTAGCACATCCATAGACTTGAGACGACGCTCATCCGCTTTTTTCTACTTTTTGGGTGAAAAAATATTTTTCAAATGCCTAATAAGAGGAGCGTGATAATTTCACATGATTTCCTTTTCCTCTCCAGGCTGCTTAAATCGTTATCGACTAATAATAGAGCCGATGATACTCAGATTCTCAAACAAGAATTTCTAACAAGACTGCTGATGTCTAGAAAAATACACCTAAAGGAACAAGATAAAAATCAAAAAATAATAATAATTCCTTTACTCCTACCTTTCCTCTTTGTACTTTGTTTGTTCAGGTAAATTTCATGACTTTGTTTGTATTGGCTTGTTGACTGGGTGGACGGAAAGTAAATAAAAGCATATATATACCAAAAGGTAAGTGGTAGTTGCATGCAATTTGATTTGACTTTTACCCACATCCTCGGGGCAAAATGTCAGAATGTGGGTTAAATATTTGGGATCATCCGAAATCATGATGAATGGTTCCTAGCCTGCTATTAATTCAATATCCACTGATTTCCTCGCTTTCTGTTGTCTCTAATAATAATTGAAGAGCCGGATGTCTCTTCTTTTAGTTGTACAAAATGCATTCTTCCATATGTTGTAGCTTGCTTTGCTTACACATTCAATGACTTCACAAGTGTAAATTTATTTGGCCATGGAACCAATAAAGGCAGATGGAATTGTACAAGTTGGAAGTGCAACGCAATAATTTCTAAAGAATGGTTCGTATTTGTTTCGTTTGAGCCGTGTGCTGCAAGGCTAGTAATTTACACTGTGCCGTTACCTGAGGCAGCTTTCTGTCATTCAGTGCACACAGGGAAATTAAATACTTTATTTGTATTTGTATTTTGAAGGCTCAGATAATTAGGATGTACTTCAACATGTTGCCACTTTCCTGGACAGAGTTAAAAACTAAAGCTCTCATGCATGTTTCTTGTCATCTACAAATGGAAACACGTCAAATCTAATTGGTACGATGAAATTTTCTGAGGAACTTCAAACAATCAATCTGAGTCAATGCTGAGTAAATTTAACTCGGTATAATTTAAACAATGCAATTATTATTGTTGAGCAAAAACACGTTGCAGCTATTAGAATTGGAATTGTGTATTTTGTAGAGAGTTTTTGCAAGGGTGAAGGAGGTAGATTCTTTCCTTAGATTTAGTATATGTTTCGTTCAAGAACAAGATGTGCGGGTACTACGGAACGATGAGAAATGAAGAGAGGGGGCCGTAAGGTCATCAATCACAGGGATTACTTTTCCATTGATCAGGATTATATTGAATGATAGATGAAGGCCTGCTACGAGACGACATCTCCCATTATACACATTTGCCCGTTCGGTCCAGCAGCATCGAACTTGCATGTAACATTGGATACAGATACAATGTTAACATTATGCGTGTGACACGAAGTTGCTGAGTATACAGAATAGGGCATAGTGACCGGGCTTCCCCACTATACCACAATCATCAGTATCATCACATTCACAGTCAACATACTCGATAAATCACATTGCATGTGTGCAATTAAACACAATTTCTTTTGTTTTACAACATTAAAGCGTGCCTGAATTATGGACAAACTTCTACTTACTCTGAAAAATACCTGCTTTGTAAAATCTAATGTATTATTTAGATTAGGCGATTTATTTCGATTGGCTGATAAGTTTTCATTGAAGGAACCCGAAAATAGTTTTTGGAACTATGTGGGTACTACATACATACGGGGTGTTAGTTTTCAGTATAAAAATTTATGTAGGTACTCCCGTATATATTAGTTCGAATACGTCAGTAAGTGTAGTTTAATTTAACTGCAACGATGTCATTCTAAATATATATTCATTACAACACAGTCGACATAAGATTTACGTAGGCGCTCGAAATTACGACGTAATTTACATATAAATGTATCTATAGGTAATCCTTCAAGTTTTGAATACATACATCAACATCAATTTTACTTGAATCAATTCCTTTCATTCAGTTTCTCTGGATGGACATTGTTTACACAGACTGCGTTATAATATTTACTTTTTCTCTTATTTTGTCTACCACTTTGATAAAATTCGAGTCAATCAATTTAATCAAAAAAGTGCAGGTAAAAAGTTCAATTTTCCCGATATTGGTATTTGTTATGCAATTGAAAATTATATTTTTCAAATCACTGTTAGTATTTAGCTTTCCATATATTCCTAGTAAATCTCCCAATACTAATAAAGCATACAATTTATTTATAAACATGCGTAAACAGTGTTTGCATGTTAGCGTGTTTCATACAGCAATCCAGCATCTATTTTGCGCCAAGGGAGAAACAGGACGGTAAAAAAGTTTCCTAGGCAGACTGCAGAGAGAGAGAGAGATGCGAAGAGCAGAGAAATTGCAATTGTTTGGTCATGATGGAGGAACAAGAAGAAAAGTATTGACGTTGATCTGAGGAATGCATTGTGGCGGATGCTGTTGTGTTACGTTGTTTTTCCCAAATGAAATCCAAGTTCAGGGTGAAGTATGACTTATATACAATCTTCTTCTCGTGTGCAGTACTTTTACATTTGTATGTGTCTATACATAGAGAGTGGCTACCTAATAAGTAACAACTTACCTCTAGCTGTCTACCTATTGCACGCACAATATACGAATGTACTTACATAACAGAGAGCAAACTATTTATATTTACCAGAAGATACATTTTCTCACGGTACTAGAGCTGTAGGGCTCAAGAGGAGGCTAAGTGAGCGAACTGTGTGTTGCCGTTGATGCTGCACTGCTAGACTTGTGAGTTGTGTGTTGCTGCTTTGCGTGGTTGTAAGGAAGTGGGAAATAAAGGAAGATTTATGAGGAGGATTTCCCAAGGGTCACTGCCGAACACAGCTACCACTCAATGACTGAAGGAAGAACGGCAAATTGTGTTAGGCATTTGCGGAAAACCACATTTTCCTCTGTGAGTCTTTATTGCCTCGATTCTATTTTCATCTACTCTTTGCGTCTTTCTCTGCTTTCCTCTCCTCTCTTCGCCAACCAAATCATTGCTGGAGTGCAGCTCCTTCGTCAAATTGACTATCTATCCTCCAACTATTGTTTGTTTGTGAAGATGCGAGTAAAGGAGGGCCAGTAGTGATTGCATGGTGGTCAGCTCAAACATCTACACACAACCTGTATTCATCTGTAGAAGTCAAGCTGCACGCAGTCAAAACTCTCCACTAGCTCCTTCAAGTAATTTAGCAAATCATTACTTTCCCGGTGCTTTCACTTTCTCCGTTGCCTGTCTGCTTGTAGCAATGAATGGAATTTTATTTTTTGTACATGGGAAGTGAGAAAACAATCACAAGCTAATTCGAAACTAATTTATGGCGTTTTACCGGAAATACATATTATAGTATTTTTTATGTAATTAATAATTGCAATGAAAGATATGTTAAAATTGTATGTCCTAGTATGTATAAGATTTACATATTATAAAGCGATATTTATTATGTTGGTAGAATTGTGTATACAATTTGGTACAGTTGTTTACTAGTTGAATGACTAGAATTTAGACATTGACAAATTTGAAGGAGAATGAAACGGATCCAACGGAAAGAAATCCATCTTGGTCATTTTCAGCGGAGTCCACGTCTAATTAGAGCTTGCTGGATGTACTTAGTGCTTCGGGACTTGATTTCCAAACGGCCCGGCACTTTAAAGTCACCGAAATCTTCCTCTGAAAAAATTATTAATAATAAGGTTAAGAATACAGATATAATCTCATTATTTTTGCCAATATACATACGATGGATTAATTGACTAACCGTCGGAGCCTTCAGAAACTACAGGGCTGCCCACCCTAACGAATCGAGAATGAAGAGTTGGTGTTCGAACATGGGCTGCATAATTTTTTTCCGGTGGGGGTTTATCTTCAAAAAGAGCCTGGAGAGTTTCAATTGACAAGGTTAGTCGCTTGCACTTGGCGTTAATGAGTCTCAATTGCAGTTTCAAATCCGATTTTGCTTTTTTGTTAATCATTGCGATTCCTTTGGATTCCTCAAGACGTTCCATTAGAGACAGAGTTCCCATACGAATCTCACCAATGATATTTCCTAATTTCGTCAACTTTTTCTGTCTATCATCAATTGTCTTCTCGGTTTTCTCGATTTCATTTTCAAAGTTATGAATTGTTTTTTCATATCTGTCAACATGAACAAAATCCAGATTACATTTATGATTGGAAAATAATATTTTGCAGATGAGAAATTAATTTATTGTGGTAGTAAAAATATTGATTTGTTTTAGGTTCGCTCTTACTCGGATTGATAGACTTGGCCTGTGTATTTGTAGTGGCACAAGATCAACATGAGTTGATTTCTTTGGCGAATGAGCAAATCTCTCAATTGTTCTTTAGCATCCAATTCTTCGCTTAGACGTTGTCCGAGGGCCATAACGGTTAAAAGACTGGAAATATTTTTTTAAAGTTAAAAGCCTTAACAAATGTAATAAACACAAAGGAAAAGGAAACAGCCCCATGATTTTTGTGTTCGCGGCGGTTACCGATTAGGAATGTGGGTCAAATCAGGAACTCTCATCGTTTCCACAAGTCTGCTCGCCCTATCCTGATATTTTTCTACTTCCAATCGTTTAGCTTTGATTCTGTCTTCGATATCGGCAATTTGTGGTTTTTCAGGCGTGTTATTCACCTCGAAACTCAGTTTGAACGTCTCTGGAGCTTTCTTAACTTGATTCGCTTCCATAACTTTTTGCACAGCCTTTTTCATTTTTGCCATTTGTCGTCTTCTTTTCTTTCGGTTTTCTGAGGCTTCCTTTTCTGTCAGAACCAGATTTTTTGCGGCATCTTCTTTAAACTGTAATAAATGATGGCAGAGAGATGTTTTCAAGATAATTGCATTTATTTAGTAAAGGATAGAGAAACGAATCTTGTTTCACCTTTGTAGCATCTTCCTGCATTTTCTCAAGGTTTTCCAATTCGTCTTTATGAAATTTCAACTGAGTTTCCAGATTTCGCAAATTGGGTGCATATTTACCTCGTTCTTCGTTTAATATCATTTTTATATCGCGATACTTTGAATTCATAATTTGGGCCGTTTCTCTTTTTACTATTAAAGAAAACTCATATTATTATTCATGGCTAGAGAAAAATATTTTGATAATATGATGTGGGGTACCATTGATAGCTTCTATCATGTTCTCGATTTTACAGAAATTCATGTTAGCTTCCAACTCCCACGGAAGAGATCCTGGACGGGGCCATTTCTCAATCACCATCACCATATTCTCAGCTTCCGCCAACTTATTTCGTTTTTCTTGTAAACGATCCAAAAGCGAATTTAGTCGCTTTGAATTATCAAACAGCTTGTCATCCAGCCACTCAATAGCACGCTGTCACAATTTAAAAATTCCGTCATAAAATTCCGAATGGCAATAATAATGCAGAGAGAATGTAGTTCATAATGCAATATTTTTATTTATAGTATACAGCAGGTGTTTTATCCGACAAAGCAAGTTGAAAATCGCGATGAGTTCTTAAGGCGTTCTGTACGGCAAACTTTTCAGCGTCGAGAGCTTCCATGAAACGTTGACGGAGCTCCACTGTGTCCCGGTAGAGATCCTGAAGAATTGTTGCAGCTCCTTGCCTCGATTCTTCCAGCTCATCCTTTAAAACGCGATTGTAGCGCTCTAGAAAAAAACATTTCAATTTTTGATGTTTTATTACTTTGTCGAATTATTTATGCAAATATGAAGGAGGACCTTTGAGTGTTATTTTTGAGCGAAGATTTTCAATTTGATCCTGAATTGGCACCGTTTCATCGCTCACATCTTCAACTTTTTTAGCAAACTCCTCGGGTTTTGTCACAAAACGCCCACAGGTTGAACGGACCTTGGTCAAATGCATTGTGCTTTCCTTTCTACTTCCCTAAATCAATCTCTATGTATGTATATAGGTAAATGCTTTGAGCTTCTACATTAGCAAATACCTGTGACCTGTACTATGCATGAGAATTCCGTCGAGTTAAATAACTTATGTATTGGATAATGTAATAATATTACTATTGACGGTAGGTGGTTTGCCTTTCTCTTATTTGCTGAATCAAGAATTTTGTTTAACTCGATTACTGTGGTTGCACTTGACAACACGATTACTTCAGTAAATTAGCAGAGGAAAGTAGCAAACCCGTCTGCTAGACACCAAACGAACGCCATCCATTTATGTTTAAGCGAACCACCACAGGTGTACTAATGAAGGAACGTTCTGCGTTTCTTTGTTGTGAATGTGAATCTGTTTATTTTATTAGGCATGCAATTACACAGTACTAATATTGACATTCGTATCATAATCATAAAATGCTGTAGTATTTGAGAATGTATTATCTTCTGCAGTACTTACTGCGTCCGGGTCATAAGAATCAGAAATGCTTGATGTGTCGACCGGATCGTTGGTGGTGGTTGGCTCTGTTATCGGCTCTTCGGTGATGTATTCTGTCTCTGGAAGTCCTAAAATTCTATTCACCATTCTTAAAACAACCTGATTTTGACTTCCAATTTTTGTTCCTAAAAAGAATAAAGTTGTTGTATTCGAATCGTATTAAATTCTATAAACTTTTATAACTTTACTCCTCAATTTACACAATTCACTTGAATAAGTAGTCATCAAAACTGATATCTGTAGGTACATGTAAAATGTCTATACCTACTATATAATTTACCAAAGAATTGTCCTGTATAACCATGCAAATCCCAGCAGTGAAACATAGTCAACGGATCTAACAAGGACTGTCTAGTTTGTGGAAAGAGAATAATGAAATTGTTTGCATCTGCGGTGTCTAGATATCCAGAGCATTTAATGTAGTCAATCCCGTCATTTTGTCTGCAGTTAATGAGTCAAATAAAGGTCACCACTGGTGAGATAAATACTCGTTTAACAATAATAGATGCACATGTATAGTATTAGTATTGAGTATGCAAATATTTAGCTTATTAAAAGATATGTGAATTTACATGGAATGCCTGCAGCCGTGAAACGCAATGTGCAGATTACATTTGGAAGGTTGTACTCTGCACTGTGGTGGTGTGTACAGCACTCCATCAGTGAGCATGGAAGTTTTATCTGCGAATGGAACGAGGAATTCTGATTGATCGACAAGTTCTATTCCGTCCATGTCATCAGCATCTCTGCATTCTTCAACTGTGTGTCACAGCACGCATAATTAATCTCTGTTCACTAATAAGACTGCAAAATGTTGGGAAATGTTACCTAAATGTAACTGTCATTTTTTACCTGTTGGTTCTTCTAATCTGTAATTGTATATATAATTTAGTCCTTCGTAGACAGCACTGAAATTACATTTAGCACAACCCGTCCCAGCTTCACTCGAATGGCCCGAGCACGAAATTCCACAAGTTTTAGAAGGCTGCAAGTTTATATATTATGGAATAGAGGGGAGGGAAGAAGAATGCTCGGACGATAAAATTTAAATGCATAGTTCGGTAAGCAATTGTTATAAAAATAGTTCACTTTTTGCTTTACCATGGAATGAATGGAGTCGGATTCCCGAAAGAAAACGTAATCACTAAATTCTTGGAAAAATTGAGCCACGAGATTTCCATTTTCTATTACGACATATCAAGATATTTTAAATACCATCTGATAAAAGGAATACTTTTTCTGTGAGAAATTCCTCATATTATTATTGATTTACCAAATTTAACATAGTAATCGTTTGTTCCGTGGTAAATAAAATGTCTTTTCTTTTGTAGATTTGTCAAAGGATCAATTTTCCCTAGCTGAGAAAATTTCCTGGCGATCTCGATGGAAAGACCCGGATCCACCTTGCCCATCAGACAAGGAATCAGTTTGAAGACACTTCCTCTGCCGCATTGATACTGCACTGAAAAAATGGTTACCTTATATTCAAGCATTATAATTTCAAAAATTACTTGACTTTTAAAAATAATTAAAGAAATATCACTTGAAGCGTAGGTGGCTAATCCGTGCATCATTCCCGAATATGACAGATAAAACTGTGTTGCAGCCTATAATAAAATAACTAACAATACTTACAATAACTAATAACAATATAATCTGGTGTTAATTTTTTATTTTTTTAGTAAACATACCACAGCACCGGAAGAAATCCCCGAGGCAGATATCATTTTACTCTCCAAAGGGATGTATTCTGTATGTAAATTTAATTATGCAAGAAATTATTTTCCTATTATCATATTTAACCATGTACTTACCCAGTGCTCTTGCTTTTGGGGTTGGCGTAAGCGGTTCCGGTTCTGGTCCAATGGTTGTTGTTTCTTGGCAAACGGAACATTTCAAGGTGAGCATTTGAATAATACAAAACCAAACTGGAAAAGAAATCATTTTTTAGTCGTTGAAAACAAAATGTTTTTCGTTAATAATACTCAACAAAGAATGACATGACTATGTGTGCTGCTATTCTGTATTATGATTTATTTTGTGTATCCTGCTGTCAATTGTCAACAACCATGAAAACAGAATGCAGATGTTTCAGTAGGTTCCTTAATATTACGATTGTGTTTCTAATTTTATTAATTAATTGGGTTAATTTCTATGGTTCATGCGGCTATGTAGGCTAATGCAGCTTTTAATATTCTTTGTGGGAATATGGAGAATGAAGTGTGTGTGTGTACTTGCTTACGTATGAGTATAAATGTTAGTAATGAATAATGAGATCTTCATATTATGACGTCAATCATAATTACAAAGAATGCCTCGAATGATTTTCCTGAAGCAGGCAACTAATGCCGAAGGTTGCTTCTGCAATCACGAATTTTGGATTATCTGCCCCACGCCCCACACAAGAAAACGAATTTTTTCGCACAAATGTTGCTTGGCAGGGTCAATAATGCAAACGGTGTATATTATCAGCTGTAATCATAGAATCATGGATCAAAATTTTAACATTATTATTATATTCAAAGAAAGTACGATTGTAATTTGTAAATGAACTAATTTCATGAAATTGTGTACTAGAATCTTGAAACACAAAAATGGAACGGAAACTGAACACATGAGAAACAAGGTGTCATTGAAGAAGTGATATTCCTTGATTCCCTCTCGAACGCGACTTTCAGTCTCTCATCTCTAGAATTTTCCGCGTAATTTGGATTTTAAAACATTTCATTTTCTCTGTAAACTTTATTTTGTGTGATTGCAATCAAATAGTTAACAATAACTTTCTTTGACTTTGAAGAACCAGTTTTTCCAAATCTATATAGCAAGTGATTTTCATTCGTAACAATGGAGAACGAAATGGAAATAGAATTTGGACAAATCGATGAGATTGACCTTTCGTGCGATAATTTTGCTGGAGAATTTGCAGAATATTTATCAACCCAATTTGCATCCGAAGAGAATCTGGTGTTTATTTTTTTATTTTTTAATAAACATGTAATGTCTTGAAGTTTATGGTGTAATAAACTGTTAAATAATGTATGAAATTAATTCCAGTTAATTAATTTAATTCACACAGTATTTTCTGCAACCATATGAATTTGCTATGCAAGAAGGAAGTGCGGAAATGATCAGCCAACTGGTTTATATTTCAGATCCAGATACATCAACTGAGGTTGCTGCGGTAAGTCACCGAATGTGGAAGGAGATAGAAATATGAGTATGATTTAACCAACAACAACCTGTGTTTGCGATTTTTCACTCTATAGTCCATAGTTCATGTCCCATCTCCTTTCGAACATATGTGGGCACTTATCATGGATGACAATTTTGATATTTGTATATTTTTTCATATTTCACATTTGGCAAGCTCAGCCCCTGCCCCTGTGCGTCATTGTCCGTGTTAATAAGGACCAAATACTGGCTGATGCAGGTGTGATTCCCCAGAATCAACCAGAAACGGTAATTATTATAAATCAGCACCAACTAGTAAGTAGACAGACGACACCTGCGCAATGCAAGCTCATATTAAATTATATTCATACAGTTTCAAAATCGATATTTCCAATTACTTAGGATAACGATTTAATGATGGGGACACCTACTTCTGGATTGGCCCAGTTGGCCGGATACCCCTTTGGGGAAGAAAGTATAGTAGCACCGGCTGAACCTGAAGAGCATTCCAATACCATGGAAGAAAATTTGGGTTCTTACTGTCCCTACACAGTTCGACAGAGTTCCGGGAAGTATGTTACCAAATTACGAAGTCTGACTCTTAATATCTACTTTGAAGGAGTTGAGAAGGTGGAGCCAAAATCTGAAGAAAAAATTTGTGAAATTTGCGAGGTTAACACATTGTGAACATGTTAGCCTCATTACTCATTATATTATTTCTAAACTTAAGTGTAATGAAATAGCGTTTCATATGATATAAGCTGTCACAATCGGTGTTTGTTCATTAAATTCAACCTTGTTTAAAGAATCTTTTTAAATGTGCTGAATAATGTCATGCATGTACAATCTCACATTATTGAAATATGTAGAATGTAGAATTTAGACACCTCATAGTTAATGCATTTAAACTATTAAAAGATTCCTAAATAGTACTACTTGCTTGATTACTTCACGAATCCAAGTTAAATGACACTAAAAATGCTCTAAATTACTACCAACCATTGAGTAAACAACGAACTTTGATTGTACCAGGCAATACCGCTTGCCATGTAATGATGTAATATATGTATACTATAAGAACAACGCGCAGACCTTGATTTCACCCATCTGTCAGAGCAAGCAAATCGCTGCGTCTCACATTCCTGTATTCGTTCTTCCGTGTACATATTTACATTATGTGTTATTGTACATAAAACTTGACTACAGAAACTAGAATCTGGCAGATAATGAGAAACGTGCCACGGCACATGCATATCCTATTAATTTGAGACTGACATTGAAAATTTTAGTCATCATTAATCTTAACAGCAACGTAACAACTTGTTCATATAATATAAATATTTTTTTAAATTTATTTCCATCAAATACACTGGGATTTTTAAAAAAGCCCTGATAAAGTTTGTGGCACAAAAAAATTTAAATTTCTTATTGTTAAAATAAAAACCGGCAAGAGACGTCGCTACAACGGTATGAAGACATTACGAAGAATAAGAAGTATTATTCTGGTTGTGCTGAATACATTATTAGTAAAAGAGACAATTTGTTGGAGCTCGACCGAGAAGCTCCCAGAAATCCAAGTGTCCAAATGGGTGAAATTTGATGGAAATTTTGAACAAGAATGGGATGATTTTCCCAATAATAGAGAATTTTTACACATTGAGGAAGATCTGTTGACTGTGTCTCAGCATCTGCTAGCTGTCAGCATAATCTGTAACGCATCGTATCCAGTCCAGTGGACATTGCACCAGTCTCAGGTATTTCAAATTTATTCCTCAAATATTTTTTTATAAATTACCTAGAAACCTTTTCTTGATAATTGAATTTAGTTTGCGGATTTGGATCTTTATGATATTGAGCTACGAACCACAAGAACATTCGCAGATATAAATAATCCAACAACCTACGAATACACTGCTGTGCTGAATATTGCTGGAGAATTTAACAAAGCAACGGGGAATTATACATGCACGTCCACCCGAGATAGTCGGTTGAGTAAAAGCATTTTTGTATTTTGGGAAGGTTCGGTAATTTTTTTTAATTTTCCTTTTTTAAATTGTACTTTCTTATGTAATTCTACATGAAATAATTTTCAGGAAGCTCGCCACCGTTTTTGGTTCTATCTGGAAAAACTGTTTCAGTCAAAAGTGAAGATAATCATTCGCTAATTCTTCCTTGCTTTGTCTCTCAGCCAGATGTAAAGGTTTCACTGTTCGTGGAAACGAAGGAGGTGTGATTTCAATCAGAATTCAGAAATGTTTGCAATATTTAAAATAAAGTTTGTTTTCTCTGTGAATGTTCGTGGATTTTGATTAGAAATATGATTCACAGGGATTTGTTCAATTAGAAGGAGAAGATTTACCAGAATTCGATGCCAGAATAGGCTTTACTGTAAACTTGACATCTGAAAGCAATCCAAATGTAAAATACAAGTGCACTGCAGAGGATGATGATGATTTCGTTACAGTGAATGTTGAGCCGGGTACGAAAACAATTATTTTTATACAAATAATCACATAAAGTTTGCACATAAATTTTTACACATAAAGTGTGAAAATATTCGTTAAGGAATCGCTACCAAAAAGGTGTTTGTGGATATCGTGTCACCCGGGGCAAGTCTCCACTATGATGAAGAAAAAGAAGAAATGATTTGTTGCTCTAACAGTGATAAACCTCCTAGTCTTCGCAATATTTTTTGTAGCTCCCCTTCTGCATGCAAAATGCACGAATCAAAATTGTTTAAGGTGACATTTATAACTAACTAAATATTTTGTGTAATGTATAAAATGTACAGCAAAGTATACTTGTACTATACATTTTCTAAAATTCCAGATAGGAAGTAATGGGAAAAAAATTGTTACCGGCAATTGTGTTTCCGACCCAATGTTCATATGGGATTCAGGAATTACAAGATGCAAGGGCGATGGCATTGACACATTCAAATATTTTTATACTGATTTTTCCCAAGCAAATCAACAAAACCTACATCTGTGTACGCACATTAGTTTGTTTCCTCTTAAAACCACCAAAATTGAGAATAGAAACAAAATTCATGCGCAAATCCAGAAAATATTTTTTTAAATTTATATCGGCACACAGATTTTGACTGGGAAAGCATAAAGCCGGAAAATATGATGCGTCTCATGGCTCACACGGAAAATCCAGTGTACACGAATCAGGTACTAATAAAAGTTATAAACATAATTTTTTCCCGAAAAAAGCTTTCTAACCTTTATGAAACGTAATTTTAACCATAGAATCTGATGGTGACTTGTGAAACTTTGTCTTCGTACTTTTCCTATGGAGTTCTGTTTGGTATCCGCTGGACAAATGGATCAACCACTTACTTCCCAGGTACTCGTTTACTTGCCTGAAACTGGAAAAAAGTGATAATTTCATGTCGACTCTTTTATTTGCACCATCAATGTTTAGACAAGGAAAATGAAGATGATATTTTCTACCATGAATTTAAAAATGTGCATGTCACTCTTACTGATACAATGGCTGGCATAGTTTGCATGGCACCTGTGTGGAATTCTTCGCAGTGGATCAATTCCACGCTGGAATTGGATGTACAAAGTAATTAAAATCATTATATTTCAACATTTTAAAAAACATTAGAAAGTGTTTTTCTTGTCTTGTTTTTTTGTTTGTTGTTTCGTTCAGAGTCCTTGGTCCCACAGATTATCGGGACTACTGAAGTTGAGGTAATTTTCGCTCTTAACGATACAGAAAAGTTTATTGAGTGCAAATCGTTTGCTGTTCCATCTCCTACGGTTTATTGGTTGAAAAACAACAAGGTGTTTGCAATATTAAATAATTGACTCTTTTGAAATCTAATTTATTTAATTGGAAATATATTAATTATGATTTCTAATAAATATTATCCTATTTATTCCAGTCTATTCCAGAAGATATGGTCATTTTGAAGGAAAATGGAACATTGGTTGTAATTTTCCATCGAGTTTCTCATGAGACTCAAGGTGATTACACGTGTCATGCAAACAACTTTGCTGGAAGTTCACAAAAAATTGTTCATGTTTATGTACAAGGTAATAAAACGTCACTAACTTGTAAAACATTTCATAAATCGGGTTTTGATTTTTTGAAACTTTTAGAACGTATATCCTCCTGGGGGACAGTGGCTGAAATTGTAATTCCAATACTTGTTCTACTGTTTCTCTCTATAACGGCATTCTTAGTCTGGAAAGTACAAATTCAAAAGAAAGTCATGAACCACCTTACTCAAATTGCTTTCCGGGATGTCGATCGCAACACAGAGTACGCTACCTCAACATAATGAATACAACTTAATGACATTGATTTGAACACTTAAATAATGTTCCACTCTTATGTATGTATAAATAGAATAAGAATTATGTATATTATAGATAAAATCGCTTTGAGTAAACATACAAACTGTTGATGAATTTACAATACAATTTCGCATTTCCTACAAAACCACCCAGTTTGTATGTATACATATTACGTTATTGATGTTTCGAATGCGGATTCGCCTGTCTCCATCAACTAGCTTGAGAATATGGTTACGCGATTCGTCGCAAGTGGCGTCATTTGGCCGTCCACCACTATGCAAATTTCAAAGATTCGCCTGTCTTCATCAACTAGCTTGAGAATATGGTTACGCGATTCGTCGCAAGTGGCGTCATTTGGCCGTCCACCACTATGCAAATTTCAATCTCCTGCTTCCACACTTAAACTCCGAATCCCAACGTGAGACTATGCGATAAGAAAGGGGTATTATCACTGTACACGCTCACCAAATTGTAATGGATTTGGTTGGCGGGTACTCCTTGTAGAGCAAAAAACCGAATGGTTGAGCGTATTTCAAAATCAGAAAATTCCATTTTTTACGCACTGGCTTACAGAAAATGGTATTCTGTCTGATGGTATGAACCAAACCTCACGAAATTTGGTAGGCATTCCTAAATACGTCTGAGGAACGTTTGTTTAAAGTTTGGGTTAAAGCTCTTATCTTATCTCGATCTTATCGATGGCCAGTTCATCTTGAATTGCCTTCGTAATATAAATATGAATCACTTTTTGTGTTATATGAAATCTCTTTTGCATTACGAATCAACTGTTGGTAAACGTGAGTGCAGTACGGGTTAGCAAACGGACTAGCTGTTTAGTGTGAATTGTCGTTTACGAATTGTCCGTGTACCTTAAAAATTGGGGTATTGCAGGATTGCGCCATAATCAAAGCATAGGAAGTTGAGGTTTATTTTTGAGAAAAGTTACGTGGATTGTGGATTAATTAGATTGTTTTCAGTTTACACTCAAAAATATTTCGTTTATTATTTGGTTTGGCTGCCAAATATGGAAGAAATTTCGAAGAATGTAAGTCGAAGTGATCTCATATTTGATTCAGATATTGAAGTGCAAAGTCTGAAGGTAATCCCTTGGTTATAAAAAAACTTAAATACCAAAAGATTTACTCTAATTTTATTCTTTTTGATAGGACGCTGTTTGGAAACTAACTACAAGGGTGTATCTGCTGGAAGATTTCATTTCAGACAAATTTGGTAAAATGACAAGTCAATTATCCTACTACGAAAGCGAAAATTAATAATGTTCAATCAAAAAATTGGTAACCGTCATTTTGATAATTTCAACTTTTAAGCATTTTTGCATCAATTAGCAAAAATTGAAAAAATTGTTTATGACCTTACCACAATTGAACCAAACAGGTTTTGGTTATAGTTAACTAGTCCGGCTCCCAGAGTACAAGTAGAGTTGAGTTGAAAATCTATTCTTTCCGGATTATTTGCATCAAGTAAACTTACAAGCCGGTCAGAGTAAGGCAGCGGGAAAACGTAGCCTCCGTAGCCTCCTAAGCTGTCGGGTGATATGAAATGAGCCAGAGGCTACGGAGGTTACGGAGGCTACGGAGGCTAATGATAGTCAGTGTGTCGGTAGTTAGCGTGTTGTATTAGAGGTAACATTAACCTTATACTTTGTTAGCTACCAGGGGGGTATTTCATATAAAGTCCCTATCCTTATAACATTGTTGTCATGGTGATTTACAAGTTTTTCGTTGTAAATTCAAGTGTAAAAGTTATATGAAATACCCCCTGGTAGCTAACAAAGTACAAGGTTAATATTACCTCAGAATTCTGACCAACCTACACCTCCCCTTCACCAGCACCCACCTCTTTACATTGACCGAGTGACCGTTCACCGTAGCCTCTGGCTTATTCCATATTAGCCGACAGCTTAGGAGGCTACGGAGGATACGTTTTCCCACTGCCTTACTCTGACCCAAGCCTCCTCCCCTACTCTTATATGTAAAGGGATTTCTTTTTCTGTTTGCAGGCCAAGATCTAGGAAACAGTGGGTATAAAAAGCAAGGAAATATAAAAAGGTCACTCCATTTGCCTACCAATAATACTT
The DNA here is from genome assembly GCA_019776185.1 of Plutomurus gul. Lineage (NCBI taxonomy): Eukaryota > Metazoa > Arthropoda > Collembola > Entomobryomorpha > Tomoceridae > Plutomurus > Plutomurus gul. The sequence goes on from JABASC010000510.1 coordinate 36,379, forward strand.
TCTCTAATTCTGGACGAACAAGAGGAAAAAGTAAAATTACACTTCTTCAATCTTAGTGTTAAAAAAATTTGTACTTCCCTCCTTATTTTCCACACAGTCATGAAGAATCCATTCATGTTTGATGTCAATTTATTCAATTCGAATTTATTTGCACAGGAAAAAGAAATAAAAGTCAACAGAGAAAGTCATTCAAATCGCAAAGTACGGACACCACCAGCACTGAAAGTAGCAGTACCAACGAGGAAAGTCCAGAAACACAGGGTGTGTGTGTGTGTGTGTGTAGTTCTGTGCATACGTGTTTGCAAAACGTTAAATTCTGCTGATTTTGCAAGACTTTTCAATCTTTCATGTCTGTATAGCAATGACACGGAATACCTGCTATCGGAGTAATGTAACAGAAAAACCCATGGAATCGAATGCTTACGTTGATGGTTGTGGAAACAAAAAGCTAAATTATGAAGAATGTAGCAGTCCAAACAGTAACAAAAATCTGGAACCACATAGACAGGGTTTGCACACGACACATTTGACTTTTAAAAGCGGTTTAAACATTTTAAACACACCACCATTCAAAAAACTTAATTTTGAGTCCTTTGGTACTTTACCATTCAGGGGCCGATGAAAACCGCAGAGGAAATCTTGTGGAGTCGATATTTGAGGACAATTTCATTCCATTCGAGGAAGGTTATGTCTTCAATGATGATAAGCGCTTTGTGAACCACAGTTTGGGAATGATGGAGACAGATAGCGTTTTACCTACAACATATGTAAAGGAGCCATACCCTTTATCCCTTAATCAACACGTATTTAACAAATGTATCTCAGGTACTTCAAATGCTGCTGCAACAAGCAAATCCGAATCTTCCACTGGTTTCCAATCAGAGGGTGGAAAAACTAAGGTTTGAAAAACGTTTGCCATTTTTGTTAAAAGTTAATGCTTTTGACAATCTTAATGTTTGCATTTACCAGGTCAAAACTGCCATCCGCTTTATCAAGACGACTTATGGGAACGACCAAGTTGTTGACAAAGACAATCATACTTACAATTTCCACCGAATTTCACAAGATGGAAGGACCCGCTGGAGATGTTCGAAATATGGAAAACTAAGGTGTAAAGGTACCATGATTACCCTCAATGGAGAATTTATTGCCTACGGTTTAGCCCACAATCACATTGGCGATTTGGCGGATGTGAAGAACAGAGTTTTGAGGAACAAATTAGTTTTTGCTGCGAAAACATCAGATACGAGTACATCTCAACTGATAAAGTCAATCCTGGATAGTGAAACCAGTGCCGCAGTTAAAAGTATGTTACCGAGTACAAAATCGTTACAAAGTCATTTACGAAAAGTGCGGCAAAGGAGACGGAAACCTGCAGATTACAGCTTGATCAGCAGATTCAATACAGATTATGTTCTACCTAAGTAAAACCATTCCAGAATAAGTTCGATATTGTTTTATTTAAAATTAGGTATGTACGCTGTAATTTAAACTTTGGATTATTTTTAATTTGTCTGCCAATTAAATACAGTAAATTAACAAAATTCATTAAAATCCAGTGAAAGTAAAATAAATTAAAGTTGCAGTTCGACCATGTGATCACGTGAAAATGACAGTACATTTAAGTGTTAGCAGTGTCAATATTTCATGGTTTTTTCATGGAACAATCACTATACTTACTTTGAAAATTTCAGAAAGAAGCTTAAACTTCCTAAATCATTATGTACTGACGTCGCAATTTCAGCAATAAAGGGTTCAATCGAAATACTGAATAACCACCTTTACCCTCAAAAACAAATATATTAATCATACATAACATAAAAATATGAAAATAATCCAACAAATTCTCCACATGAAAGTGTCTAAATAATTATCATTCAGTACTGTGTCTATAGGCAATTACATAGTACAACCTGTAACAGTTGTCATTAAATAAAAGTGATTTCCCCCCTTAAACTTAACAACAAATTATTACGTGCACTTTGATATTTATGTGAATTTCACGAATGAATACATGACATCTTTTAAATGGCGA
>JABASC010000511.1:0-38331 GCA_019776185.1 Plutomurus gul
TAAAGTTATAGCCGCAAACGCCAGGCACCAATTTTTAAGAACATCCCTTAAATGCATGCATTTCCGAGGTCTGGTCATAATTATGTAAAAGCAGTCTTAATCGCAAATCGCAAGTAAGAATACAAGACAACCTTTACCGTTTATCTTTTAATGCATAAATAAATAATCCGACAACCGACCAAAATGCTTACAAAACAAATAAAACTTGTATCCATCCTTCTGTCTGGAAAGTGGAAAGATCGGGTCAAAGTGTCAAAGTCGAACATTTGTTTCATTCATTTGTAATAGTATAGTAATAGTGTCCCATCATATTATATAACTTCCGTATCCACTAAATTGTAAGTACGCATTGCTTTTAAGTTAAAAAAATTAACATTATGATTGTACAGTAGAGGACATGGACGACTACGACTTAACAACTGTTTGCCGGTTCCGTGATTGGCGATTAACTGTGGTGAGAGTGCTCTCTGTACTGGTTACTGCTTAATCTAATCTTTATTGTTTAGTTAATAGACAGCATCATTATTTTGTATTTATCACAATTGGTGCCATACTTTAACCATACTGTTACATTGTAATGTCAATACAACCGCCAATTTCCCGTAGATAAGTGCCCACAACACTTCGTTGACTATGGTGACGCAGTGGTCAAGATAACCTACCTTCTGCCTTAAGCATTACAAATATACACAAATTCCCAATGAAATGCGGGTTGACTACATGCACAATTTGCTGTATTGCTGACGCACAGCTTTTGATTTATATAATGTATTATTACGCGATTGTGTAATCTACCATGCAAATTAATCCAAAACAAATTGTGATTTTTTTATCACGTAAAGAATACCGTTCCGTAAGCTACCTAGTTCACAATTTCAGAAAATTGAATTGATAAAATTCGTGAAAGTTGTCATCATTATGAACTATTTATATATAAATATAAAGCGCGGTGAAGGTGTGTGAGCCTGTGAGCGATAGGGACACAACTGACACAAGCGCCAGACATAAATTTGCACATGTTCGTGATCCGTGCACAATGACACAATGCCACATGAGGCCTTCATTTCATGGATCCGATATGTACATCAGTAAAGCGTGTGACGAGAAAATGCCCACCCTGTACAATCGATCCGAAATATATTTCCTATTATTTTCTACTTTTCAATACTGAATACATAATGAATTAAAGAACTCGCAATAAAACTTACTCTTTTCATTCTGACCTTTGATCACTGCAAGTGTTAAGTATCAAATAATCTATGCATATTTGAGGTGTAAGGTAGAATGATTAATTTAGTCAATAGAATAACATTACATTTACATATTATTGCCAGCGCATATGCAACAAGCAACCATAATAACTACTGGCAAAAAAATAAATTGGTAAATAGTAAATAGCGTACCTCCAGAAAAAAGTGATTTCAAAATAAACTGAAGTTGTCTTTCCTCCTTCATGATGGAAAAGTTGTTGTTGTTGTTGTCGAGATTAGATTTAGGAAACAAGTCTGAGTAATCAGCAGAAACAGACGACAACTTCAGTGGTGAAACAATGTCCACAACCGATTGACGAATGTCACGTTTCGTTAATACAGAAGAGTACAATTTGTGAAGACCTCCACTTCCTTCTTCTCCTGTTAAGTCAAAAATGAAACATTAAGAAATACAAAACAACTTCTAATTCTTGTGATTGCAAAACTTTAAGATAACATCACAAATTACGAAATATTTAAGATTATTACGTAGTAGTAAAATAATGAGACAGACCTAAATTGAACGAATTGAAAAGTGGGCCACTTTTTTCGACAACCAAGATTGAATTGGTCGTAGCTTGTGCACAACCACTACGATCTCTGTTATCATCAGTGACTACAAAGTCTCCAATATCCAAATCAAAGTCTTCCGTTTGTGCGGCTGCCGCTGACACAACTGGCACAGTCGGCAGAAAATATCTGGTCGTCTTTTTCAAGAGGAGCAGGAGGAGACTTTGTACTTTGGTCGAAAGCGGACTACGATGAGGATGAGGGTCGATGACAGCTGCTGGCCGAATGAATGGAAGTGCATGTGGTGTTGGTGGTTGGGCCGTCAGAGTTGGAATACCAATCTTCATGCTACAACACACACCGACACACCACTCACTTCTTGCTTCGTCCCGTACGTAAAGTCATCCTTGAGCTTCATGCAGTCAGTGCATCATCCATCCAATGCCTCTTCTTCAGGGCAAGGCTTCCACTGACTATAAAATACAGAATACAGTAACATCAACATGAGAGTTTCAATGTACGTACAATTTAAGTCTGGTAGTCAGCGCAATAAAGTGGTTAAGGTGCATAATGCTTTGCTTAGTATTGCTACCTGAGGCTAGTTGTTTATAGAGTGTGTGCTTTAATATTGCGAATAAATTCCGTTTCACTTCATGAACAACAACGAACACACCATCATCGTCAGTTCGTTCGTCGTCATCATTTTTTGCATCTTTTTTGCTTTCATGAATATCTTATCTATCTTCTATCCCATACCCCCAGAGATCTATATCCCATAGTTGACTTGTCTTTTACCAATCTCTATGCATGAAATGTTAAATGAGCCGACAAAGATTTTAAGCACATTGCATAATTGGAAAATTTGCAAGTCTAATGGCTTTCTTTAATGTCTTTCGCACAAATTAGAATTAATTATTTTTTAAATGGAGATTCTTAAATCAAACTGTTTTCAGACGGGAATATCCTATCTACGGATACCTATGGCTTTTTGATGGTTAAATAGGGCTAAGAACCGATGGACAAAACGGACGAAACTGTAAAAATGGCCACAACACCAACAGTGTTCACCCTTTTGGCTTATTGCCCGTCCACCTGGGCAAAAGGGACAAAATGGGGACAAAATGGCATATTTTTCAAATTTTCGGAAAAATTTTAACAAGGAGCGAGCTTTAGTCATACTTGTTAATACACTTTTGCCCCTTTTGGCCTTCCCACCCCAAGTTGCAACTACCCCGTTTGCCCCTTTTGCCATACGGCCGTTTAGCCAACGGCGGGTGGGTAGCTGAACACTGAATACCAATAACGGAGGCAACCATGTGGGCTTTTAGAAAAATTAAATTACACTTTAGTCCGTTATTTCTGAAAGTTTCATTCTTTTTCGCAGGTGGATGGACAAAATACCACGAAGGTAGCGCTGGATTCATAGCTCTGTGATAAGATACGTAAATATTTCAAATAACATAACATAGCTGGTGTCCGAATTCTGAGTCATACCAGTACCAGACTGTCCTACTTTAGTATAAAATAGTACATTAAATTAGAACTGTAATTAATTATTGCCCTTTTCCTCTATTGTGAAATTGAATCTGCACTCACAAGACTCGACGGGAAAAACCTTCGATAATTTCCCCTGCTTAAAATAAGTGAAAATTCTGCATTTATTTTCTATTTTGAAGCAAAAATTATTATGGCTTCAAAATAGAAATTATAAAACAGAAATGGCCACACTTTTCAGATAATAGAATTTCCAATCCCACGCTTAGCTCGTCCAATGCATTAGGTCATAAAAGACCTTGAAATCTGTGTTTTATTAGGTGACATATGCTCCACTCTTATCAGCTTACGTACTACGTTACGTAGTATAGTACATAGTAAGAAGTAGCTTACTCGAATTATTAGTTTGAGTCAGGGTTTCGAAGGATTTGGCAATTACCGTTAATTCATATTTCAGTGTGCAATTGAACCTTTGCCCACCAAATGACCAAATTAAATATTACTTCCTTCCAAATAAGGTGTTGCACTTTTCCTCCGTTGTCTAATTATCTTGGGTTGGGATTTGGAATGGTATTTTTTCAAGTTTGAAGCGCTACGGTGGGATAAATGGTATTTATTCGAAATTAAGTATATTTAGATGACCGCACGTTGCATATTGAAGGAAATATGTGTTGGCACATCACTGATAAATAGTGCTGAAAACAGAATACGTTAAGAATGAATGATTCCCCCTTGAGCACAAGTAATTATTGAATTAAATAAAGATTTGTAGACCTTCTGTGTGCAAAAAATTCACCCGAAGACAATTGTTTCGCTGTGCATACAGCTCCTCAGTGCGGTTCCTATTCAATATTTAACTAGTTAACTAGTTAAATACAGAATAAATTGTTTAGAAGATAAAATTCGATTCTTTTAAGCACACAACTCTCATTAAATCCCATTGTGATGGAATTTTTACCCCAAAAGTGTGATTTACGAAACCGCTTTACGTGAGACTTGAGACTAAGGACAGGAGGGAACCTAGATGCTTATGTCATCAATCGTATGTATGAGTATATAATGAAAGCGAGTTACTAAATAAATATATGTGAATAATTTAAGGCAATACGTATTTCAGTGCATTAAAAATTACGTTGTAATATACAAATATTACATTCACTGGGGAATTATAATACTTACCACATAATTTATTAGGAATTTTAACTATGCACATATTATGAATTAATATTAATTACACATACTCGTAATCATGAATACCCTGCACCTGCTAATTTAGTTTGTTTTCTTATATTCCTTTTTAAATTAATACAGAACATGGAATCTCTCTCAAGGTTGTGATTGCATTGGAATATTATTCTAATAAAGACTTAATTTTTAATTTTTCGTAACTGTTTCAAAATCTCAGTCTGCATGTATCAAAGCAGCCTGCACGAACTGAATCATAAAAGATGCAGGATGCTTGGTATTAGAAGATTATTTAACTAGACTATGATGAAGTGATACCGATATTTAACAATCAGGTGAGTTAAAGTTTGAACTAGCATTTAATTACACCTACCTAGACAGTCAACAGTGAATTTTAGTCAGTAAAACTAATAAAGTTACTGCGAAAAATATTTTGACTTACCCAAAACGGCACAATACGAATGCACTTTACACTACACTCTACACTACACAATTTCTGTAAAAACAGAATAATAATATTTCAAGTTGTAAATGAGGATGACAAATCAATACACGAGTTTGAACATGGTTTACGTTTCCCGCCAACAGACGATTACCCGGGTACTAATTAATGGGATGTGTAACTAGTGTAACATCCAAATCCCGTTTGTTTCAGACAGAATCAAGCATTGGTCCGAAAAAATACAATATAATATGTATACAGAGAGCCAATTCATTTAAAAAAATTAAATTCGGTGTCAACGAACCTTATTTCATAAATGTCCGTGTGGCTGCGTTACATTGGTTTCTAGAACCAGAATATACACATACTACTATAAAATGAATTGATTCTCATTTTCATTGTCAGTAAGTGAAATCTCGTTAATTTTTTAGGAAACTGACGAATTTAGTGTAACAAATTAATTGGATTTAATAGTTTAGAAACTACGTATTATGCTACTTGATATCGTCTTCAGGGCTTCGAATCACAAAGAATAACACAAGTGTGAGAAATGAATCGCTCGGAAGATGTGAAACGTTAAAAACGGGAGAATTGACATTGACATTTAAAAGAGAAATTGATATCAAAGCCCGAAAAAACCTCCTAATATTAAAAAAAACTTTGAATCAATCAAATCCGATATTGAGGTTTTATTCTGCCAATGACAGACATTTGGGAAATTCTGGGCGCTTAAAAAATACTACGTTTCTTACGTGTTGCAGGAATAACGGCTGGGTGTGGATTAAGAAACATGATTGTAAATTCATCAAGACGTCTTATACATCAGTATTCCCCCTCTCCCTTGATTCACATGTCTTTTTTTTCAGTTCCCCCTCCCCCCAAGATTGCAGACGTTCTAATGGATGCTCCCTAAAAATTATTAACCTCTATTCTAGAGAACTTAGCCATCGCAAGAGCATCAGTTTATTAAAATCACACCTTCGTTTTGGGTATTTCATAAGCTGGAATTAAATTAATTTGAGGTTTAGTTAAATATTTTGCAAACTGGTTACCCAATTTTGGCCCCCACGAGGGACGAGGCTGGCCCATGGAATCACTGTGGCTGTTTTTGGTGGTCATACCAAAAAAAATTAGTTACTGCCAGCTGCCTAAAACTTTCTTAATTAAAAATGCGTGCTGAAGCATATTTAGCTCATGGAAGTCATACGATTATGTACGTTAGTATCTGTGACACAAATAACGAGGAAAGATTGTTCAGTACAAATGGGTCGTTCGAGGTCAAGGTACCGTCAGTAACACTGTGGGTCGAATTCAAATATTCAAGTTTATCAATTCAATCTAATACATTTATGGTGTCATTCTGGTTAGTCTTTTGTGGTGTGTGTGCCTTAGCATTAAATTATGGCAGGATGTAAACCGACCACCAATTGACTGTTCTATCGAATGCATCGTTTTCAGATCCTCGGACGGAGATTCACGAAATTAATTAATGCTACATGTACTGCAATAAATTATGAAACAACTGTTGCTGGATTAGAGAAACAAGTGAAATTGTCAAATAGTGGATATTGATTGTAATTACATTGTATAGTACCGACTATATAATATCGTGTCCGTGTCACAGAATAGATTGCTGATTTTTTTCCACCGTGGTTCATTACGTCACAGTTATCAAAAGGACGTGCTATGCTATGGCATAATATGTAATATAATAACGATGAAAGTATATGATCTATGCATAAATCCACTTGCTCAGAACAATCTGCTTTTTGTGTCAACCAACTGCTATTTACTACAGTATAATCCCTCAAGCGATATGCTTAGGATAATCTTACACAGATCAATAATTGTCACCTGGCAAGCCACCCGGGCAATGTGGACAAAATTGTATAAAATAGAATATCAATTTTCTATAAACATTAATCTAAATTAACTAAAAAAAAATTGGCAAGGATTACCAAGAAATTGTTCCAACGAATGTACATTACTAATTTGGCAACCGCATTTCATTTGCATTTTCGGTCTAGCAATTTTTAGTCTCCACCCGCTGACACAGTCCCTCGTTCGTTGCAGTGGCTACTGTACAAACTGTCAATAATATTTGTTCCACAGTGTCCAAAATTACAAGTTAGCCAAATAAGTACATTAAAAAGAAATTGGAACAAAGTTTGTGTGATTTGAATTATTTTTCGACGACTGCGACTGTCCTTCGAAATACATAGTGCAATAAAATGCTGTTATTTATTGATGTCTGCCACGGACTTGGAGCAAATTCACTTCCAGTAATCAGCAGCTCACCTACCGCCTTTCACGTTTGTATTAGTGTCAATATCAATGTGCTTTCGCGAGATTGTCAGAATTTTTTGTCCTTGCGAATCTTCTAGTATACAAAATATCGTTTGCATATAACAGTAGCAGGGCTGGGCTGGATTTTTTTTTAATTTTTGGGCTGGGCTGGGCATTACCTCTCAATAGTGCATATACGATAGGAATCATTTTTACTTCATCAGTTTTAGTTCTTGTAATAAATATTTAATAATTTGACATCATCAAGGCAATTTTGTTTGAGCTATTATTTTAACGATACGTCGTGTACAAGAAGTGTGATAAATGACGCAATTACACGAGTCGGTTATTAATATTATTATCTAACCCGTCTTTATACAGGCCCGCGATATGTATTTTACCGGGGGCTTTACCACCCAAATTTGAGAATTGCTACGAAAACCATATCGTGGAGAATATTTTTGAGAACTTTTATTTAAAATTGAATCCGCTTACACATTGACAATTAAAAATATTCGCGCACTCGGCCAGCATGACTTTTAAAAATACTTGAGCCGATTTTCTCTAATTTTTTCGGCCCCAATAATTGCTTCTGCGAAAACGAATTCCGCGTTCAATATTGATTGGTCCATCAAATTAGAGTCCGAAAAGTTAAATTTTTGCACTTTTTACTCAAAATTGAAGACTTTTCCAAATTTCACAAAAATCTTCTTTGATTCAAATGACGTAGTTGATGGTATAATTATTTAATGCGGAGTCGTCAGTGCAGTTGGTTTTTTGTTGGGAAAACGTGAATTATTCTTCGAGTTTTTTTAAAAAGTCGACCGAACTGGTGTGAGATAATTTTTATGGTGTAGAAATAAATTCTCTTACAACATATGTTTAACATAAATTATATAGTGTTTACGGTTTTTCGTTGCTATTCTCACTTTTGGGTGTAAACGCCTGATAAATACATACTGCGGACCCTCTACACTGACGTGAAATAAAGCAATTTTGACATTTCGAACTAATATTATTGCCACATTTTGTTTACGTAATTCTGTATTAATAATCTTTTTTGCAATTTCCCCGCAAGATAATAGAACTGATATCCAATGTTAATAAAATACATGTTTTCGATGCAGAGCCACAATAACCACTGGAATAGAAAAGTATAAAACACTGAGACTTAATACGGTCAGATTTTATTTTATCTGACTACCAACATACAGCTATTACTCAGAATGTATTTTGTATATACAAATACTTTTGAAAAATTAAACATTTAATTTACATTTGCTGAATCCGACGATGAGTGGGCTCGGAAAAATATTTTCAGTATTAAAGACGAATTTGTAGTCGATATTTCTTGAAAAATTTATACAAACATTTTAAAGAGCTAATAGTGCTCTATAACTATTTGGACAATTATTTAAGATGTAAATTAGTTCAAACCTCTCTAATTGTAAGTAATTGTATCGACAAAGGCTAAGGCTGCCAGTTTTTGCATGTTACTTGTAATATCAGTAAAATATACAATTATATTGAACAAATAAGAACTAACTGAATTCTAAAATAAAAGTGTCAAAAGTTTTTTAAATATAACACATTTGGTAATTTGCACAACAACCCGTTCGATCCAAGTGAACGCAATATTGTCTATTTACCTAAAATATATAACAGTGTTTCTGCACTTCATTCAAAACCACAAATTACCGATTACACGATTCTTTTAAGAAATTAACAAAAAGCATTCAATAGTTTAATGGTCAGTAGTTAGGAAATCTAATCTTGGTAATAAGTTACGATTCAACCAACGGCATCTATGGAGAACCTTCAAGATTTTTTCATTGACCTCACTACCACACAAAGACCAAGCAAACATTACATTCGCAAGGGTCTAAGGAAATCTAATCGTGGTAATAAGTTACGATTCAACCAACGGCATCTATGGAGAACCTTCAAGATTTTTTCATTGACCTCACTACCACACAAAGACCAAGCAAACATTACATTCGCAAGGGTCTAACAGTTATAAAAAATATTTTTGAAATTCTTCAACGGGAAGTAGCAACCGCAGTCAGCCTGCAGAAAATCGTAGTGGCGGGAAGTGTAGCAAAGGGCACAGCATTGGGAGATACTTACCAACCGAATTTTGATTGCGTGATATTTTTAAATAATGTCGAACCTCCTTACGATGAAAAAATCATCAATGATTTTAAAACTATTCTTCAATGTTCAGAAGAACAAGGGGAGCTTAATCATTTAACGTTCCTATTAGTGGGAACATCAGCAATGAGTTTTGAATGTGAAAATAATAAATATTCATTTACGCTTGCAACGAATTTCGGAAACTTCACGCAAGCCAAGAACAACAGATCGATTATTGCTAAAAAGAGAATGACGAAAGAAAAAATTCTAAAAATCCAGATTAAAACTTGCAGACAACGAATGCAAACGAAAACAAATCCATTACAATTGTGCAAGGAATTTGGCAACAGTTTGTGCGAACTTTCTGTGCTTTTCGTCAAACATCAAAGTGAATTTGTCCATAGTGTCATACGACTTGCAAAAATGTGGGACAAAAATATTTGTGAGACCGCCAGTAATATTTCTGGACGGTCATATATTGTTGAATTGGTGGCAATCCACGCATTGCAGAGTGGAAAATCAAAGTCAAAGAGCAAAAAGGGGACAACGAAAAAATATTTTGCACACCTTTGTAAGGTTTCTTCAAGAAATGTCGAATTTTCCAACGATTCAGATTTATTTCAAAGATTATTACACGATTCATGGTGTTCCGCAACACATCTTCTCGCAGATTCCTTTGGTATTGGACCCCATAAATCCATTCAATAATTTGGCATGGGAATTGGACGAAGATTTCGTGCAACTATGGCAGAAAAAATCTGAAATCACTCTCCAAAAAATTAATCAATTCGATCATACAGACGCAATTCTAAACTAGTCGTTTCTTATAGTAAAACACTTCCATTTTCACCCTAATCACTCTATAAACTTGCAAATATAATTTATTGTTAGCTGTAAATAAATACGCTTAAATATTTAACAATCAAGGATTCAACTTCACAATAAAAATAAATAATTCTTAATTTCAATTTTACACATCATTCGGAAACTTCATTCACATATTTTTTTACAAATTGATGTCATGTCGTAATCTGCAGCGAGGGTGTAGGGGTAAGGGTAAAGTTTATAAATTAAAAGGAAGGAATAGGAAGCTCACTAATCGAGGCATTTCTACACGCACCATACGAGTATTACACACATTTCTTATTGGAACAAAGTTCATAGGCTTGTCCATGATAGACTTTGTTTACATGCGAAAAATAAATAGTCAAGCTTTAACTGTCAAAGCCACTTTACAATTGGAGAACTTTTGTAAGATAGGAATTGTGGTCCCTACTCTCCAAAATTCAAATTATGGTTACGCCACTGAATCCGTGTATATTTTTTGCATAAGAGTCTGATATACAAATACTACAACAAATCAATTATTTTGAATTGTCTAACAAAAGGGCGGGCACTCTTCACGATCCTTTTAATAGTTAATATCAATGTTACTGCTGCTGCTGGTTGCATCAAAAACTTCGGCTAAACTGAATACACTTTTTTTCTTGCTGTGGCGACTGCCCCTTTTGTAAGTTTCCAAAAGATGGAATTCCTCTTGAATGAAATGGCCAAACTCTTCCACCTCAGCCGCTGTCGATAGCAACGAACAATGGATCAACAGCGACAGCTGCCACGTATCTTTGAAACGCACAATCGTTGCAAGTACACCTACGAATAAAAATGATTTTTATATTACCAATACAACTTTAATATATAATTACTGACGCAAGAAAACAATTTTTGCTGTTTAATTGCAAAAAAAGTAGTAATTCCCAATTTTGCACGATTCTCTGATATTATATCGTCTTCGTTATATCCTTGGCCACAATATCGCTCGAATAGTATTGCACGTATTGCTTGTCGCTTCTGCAAATTTATCGTATGATATGTATAGTGACGTATCTTATATTGTGAAGCATGGATGCGCATTCGTATTGGCAACCGGCAACCAACGAATTGCTTGGCAATCGGCAACCAATACCCTATTAGTATACAGTGAATGCGCATTTGTTTTGGAAACCGGGAACCAACCACTTTGTTGGCAACCGGCAACCCAACCGGTTGCAGCACTTCTATGTTGTGAAGACTTTATATTGCAATGACATTTTATCTTATTGTTAGTTTTAGTGCATGCAACCTTTTTGTCGTATAAGGTAAGTTCATCAAACCTGACCAATCGAATTCGAAGATCCACTACTTCGTGGATCACTGTTTTGTGTTTTCCTTACCCAATTTTAAATAAATATTTTAACGTTTTAAATCAAAAAATTATAAAAGTTAAAAAAGGATTTACAATTTACTAAAACTGTTCGCGGAAATCCCATGTTAATACACGAAGGCCACACTTTTGTGAACAGGAAAAGGAAACAATTTAGAAGCGTTGAAATGGGAAGCGGGGAAGTGGAAGAGGTCTGGGTCAGTGTCACTCACAGAATGGATAAGTAAATTAATCACTGATAACCACAATATGTCTCCAATTCTGTTGAAATTGGAATTTAAAAGGCAAAAGAAGTTTTGAAGGAACAAGCTTTGAATTCTAGAAGCAAACTCGCCACAGAAACCAAAAAGAAATAGAAATACCCCTTGCTCATAAGTTGAAAAAAGTGGTAGATAGTACGGGAACAGAAGTACAGGGGAATATTTGAAAGGAATCGCATGCAATATTATTTTCGATCAATTTTAAAATTAACTGGTTAAGACNGCATGCAATATTATTTTCGATCAATTTTAAAATTAACTGGTTAAGACTAAACCATTTTCTAATTACTTGACTAATGCAATAAAATGTTTTTGCAATAATTTTCATTACAATTACAATATTATGTACTCAGCCATAAAAGAAAATACGATAAAATGTTGCTTGCAATATACAAAAATACGATAAACTGTTGGTGCGATGAAAACATTTGGCGATACGCGATAAAGCAAACGATAAAACGATGGCGATAAACAGGCCGGATAGGATTTTGGACGACACTGACCGAAATCTCCATTTTGCAATACAGGTAGAGATTGCATACGAATGATCTTGGTGTCAAAGAGGGTGAACTTATCGTTAGGAAAGACCACAGTGTTGAAAGCCATCGTGGCCACATTGCATTTGGCGAATCCGCTAGTCAGTTTGTGGAATAACCCTCCATTAATTTTGAAAAAAGTCTTCAGCAATAATGGAAATCCTTTTCTGTCGATATCCTTCGTTGCTTCTTGAATTGCCAATAATCTTGCAATCGGATCGGCCTTTCCAGTTGGAAGCTGTATGCTTGCTAGTGTACTTGAAATAAATTGCATGGATAATAAATAAATGCCAGCAGCACATTAAAATATTTATTGCAAAGTCTGCAAACTGTATTAAATGTACATAGATGGTAATTAAACTTGCTAATGGTGGTGTTGTTCTGATCGTAAACACCAGATACAAAAATTTTAAAATAAATATTATGCAATGATACACACGTGTGAAAAAGCAAAACCAGTTTTGATTGGTCAAAAAACGATTTAAATGAAAATATTGGCGTTCTGTACTTCATGCCGTTTGTACATAAATAAACTTACTGGTTTGTTACACCTTTTCTATGTATTATTTATATTAGAATAATATATTGATTCGTTTTTCAAATCTGTATTCATTGCATAGATGCCCACTTTTTTAGCAATAATAACTCACGATTTCTGGCGATTCATAATTTTTAATTACCAACATATCAAACAAGGGTAATAACGGTCTTAAAATCATTGATGCTAGTTTTAAAAAAGAATAACGAATTGGTATTTTCGGAATTACATATGATTGGTCTGATTAAAATTACTAAATGCGTAGGATGACTGTTTCATAATTACTTTACTTACAATTTGTTAGAAAGCAATTGAGTTCTCTTCTCTTCCAAATACATTGGATAAACGACTCTTATTTCATCCGGGGGAGTAATATTGCCTTTGAACATTGTTTGACGGATACCTCCGGTGATTCCCGCCAAAATAACTTCGAATTGGGGAATTTTATGCGTCATGCTAATTTCTTCCACTGTCTTTACACTAATATTCTGTGTACTACACACGTGAAACATTCTGTGAATTTTACTGTTTCTAGGATGCCATTCATTGCGGTCAAAAAACGTGGAGGCTCTATAAATTCTGTTGAAAATCAACGTGTTGATTGCAAAAAACAATTTCAAAGCAATTTTAGCACGACTGTGTGAATTGTCCTTGAACGGTGTATTCAATGTTGTCTCCATATCACAATCTTCAGTCATTCCCCCAATCCCACAATACAAAAACTTAACAAACGAGTAGAAATCCAGCATTCCATGACAGAATTTAAAAATGACCACTGAACAATTTGTCAGTTCTTCAGAATCTTTCAAAGAGAAATTTCTTATCAGGTAAATCTCCCAAGGACTTTGTTCTTTCTTAAATGGAGTGTGCGTCAATATTTTGCTGATCTCCTCGAGCTTCTCTTTCCCCATTTCCACCGAACTCAAGATTTCATGATTGTTCTGATCTTTAGGATTAAAATATTTGATGTGATTTTCAACAGAAAAATTCTTATCACGTCTCCAGTAGCAGAATCCGAAAAAACTCGCAATTTTCTGCTGAAATTCTGGATATTTAGGTTGTCCATGCTCGTCTTTACACTTTAAAACTTTTTTCAAAAATAATTGCCGCGCATTTTCTAAAGTCAAGTCTCCTTCAAGAAACACGGTGAATATTATATTCGTTTTTTCCTCAAGTGCCGTACAATCGAGAGGTGGCAACAATTTCACGAAATCTTTAATTAACAATTTCCCAAAAATTGCCGCCAAAAACCGTAGAAAATATAATGGCCATAGAATCGAGAACAGAATTGGCAAACATAAACTTATTCCTACAGTTAACGCAACGGCCACTAGCAGTACAATCGTGTCTTTCACCACAGAAAACAATTTACAACGCATGGTGAAAAAAGCACGATGCGAAATAATTCACACGTTATTATACAAAAACAAAATCCGACGCCATTCTTTAAACGTTGCAGTAAATGGCATTTGAAATAAATAAAATTTTGTTTGTTCTTTTTCCATAATTTATTTCAAAAATATTCACCATTTTAATCAATAAATACAAACCAGCAGGAATCGTAGGCACACGAACGATTGTATAACTATAACTGATTCCAGGAGATAAAGGTGGACGGTATCAAGACGACATCAGTCCATGTGTATCGTGTACCTATCCAGTCTCTTCTTATGTTAAAGAAGTTGCCTGCTGTATTTCCAGCAATTTTCTTGCTTTTTGCGAAGGTGAGGGCTGCCTTTTGTTTTTAGCAATAATAAATAAAGTCCTACCTCGTCCATCATTTTTACACAGATAGGTAATCCAGTTGCGCATAAATATTATTACTGGAAATGTTCAGTGGCGTATCCACTGT
Source organism: Plutomurus gul (assembly GCA_019776185.1). NCBI lineage: Eukaryota > Metazoa > Arthropoda > Collembola > Entomobryomorpha > Tomoceridae > Plutomurus > Plutomurus gul. The sequence goes on from JABASC010000511.1 coordinate 14,687, forward strand.
GTGGGGTGGTATTAACACGGATAGGGTAAAATGGGAGGAGCTACAATACATTTAAAGAACAAAGCAACTCAAAATGCGGATACATATTATAGTCCCTTCAGGCTGGTTACGCCACTGCACTCGCTGTAGGTGATTCATAGCAGAAACCTCTAGCATAAGTCAACACGCAATATAAGCAAAAAAATATACTTTAATAGTGCATAGTGCATTAAGTAATAATCCTGCAAGAGGTGAAGAAGATGTGCATACCCACACAACAAAAGCATTGACATAAAACTACAAGCACCAGAATATGACTAAAATTCTAGTATCAAATATTTTTTGTCATTTCCACTTTATTCACATACACGAAAATTATTTCAGATTTCCAACCCTGTGCATTTATAAAGGGACAAGGTTGGTAAGTAAGAAATAAGGTGAAACACTGTTTATGTAGATTCGTGGATGTAAACCAGTAGGACTGGAAGTTAGAAGGTTGAATAAAGAGCATCCAAGTCCTGTGGGTAAAAAATATATATTCAAAAGTCCATTATCAACAGCAACTCAACAAACCATAGACCCACAATCAAAGTCAAGGTGAGACAATGCTGATGGCTGGTTTTGTGACTGTGTGAATTTTTCATTGTGTACAGCCATTTTCTGCAATAGCATCGATTCAAGAAAAATTGTTGTATTATTGTGTATAATTTTTAAGGTAATTTAAGAATACACGAATTGAAAACGTGTTTCTCCTGTAGATCAACTTTTTTTTGAATCTATTGGTTATTTATTGCCCATTGCTACATTTTTTCCCTTGAATGGAACCTATATGTCTGCATAAGTGGGGACAGGGTGGTGGGATGTTTATGATTCGGAATAATTTCAGTAAATTGAAATTATTCTCATACAGTCGCAACAATGGCGTTTAAATTTTCCTGTAAATTTTTTAAAATTACGTGATTTATGTGCTTATATTGCGTATATTAAATTTTGACATTTTTTGCATTTTAAAATCTGTCCAACAAAGATTATTGACACACAATTGCCATATTTTGGACGCTCTCATTTTTGGCAGCTGTCAATAACTCTGCTTGTAGTGAACAATCATTTATTTATAGAATAATTAACAATTTTTGTAGGATATTTGACGCCCATTGCTGTTGTATAGGCATACTTGGCTTGACTTGCCTCTAGGGTGGCCGTTCTACTTTCTTGCAACATTTTCATATTTAATCTCCCCAGAATCGCTTTAAAAACCTTTCGTAATGCCTGGATGTGGCTACTTGTGCTCTATTTTGTTCTAACTTCCTGGAATTGTATATTTCCTTCAAGCCAGAATGTTCCCGATGCTTCGCGATTAGACCAACTTTCCAATATCCCTTTATCGTTTACTGCGCCAAAGGTTCACTACCTACCTGTCCTGATATCTTACACAGTATAGTCCTATATTTGTATCTACCTAATCCCCCGTTTTTAAAGGAAAAAATGGAAAAAGGTCGCGTTATTTAAATTGTGCCCACGTATACAATCAGTACTTGCAGTACTATCAGAATTATTATAAACATGGATAAACGGAATTCCTGTGGAGTAAACGCTATGTACACTACCTACACTATTGAAGATTTCATTTCTTGGGTTATTCTGGTAGAATGCTACTTATAGAATACCCTTTTAGAATAATGGTCCCTTGAACCACCTACAATCCTCTTTACTCTCAAATTCCCACAAGCACAAGAATGAAATATTTCTAATGCATTTCTGTAAGCAGTAGGGGGGCCAAAACCAACCAATAATACAGAAACACAAAGAAAGAAATAGGTAGCAAATGTAGAATGAATAATTCGTTCACATTTTCATCTGATTGTTTTGTTAAGTGAAATTAGTGTGTCATTAAATTTTACGACAAGTGCTGATGATAAAAGCGACGTTATTAAATCATTTCAAGTTGAACCTTAAAAATCTCAAATAAAATGTAGGTACTCTGAACGTTGGTACTAACTACGGTATCCGTATCTACGGATGCATGACAACTTCTGTGAGTCTTTCCAGGTATTCTCATAGACAGAACACGTGGAAAAACGAGATGACGTCATGACAAGAACATGAGGCAATTTTATCTCTCTGTGTGACGTGTGAACGAACAGAAAGGGTTAAGCAATGCTACACTTATACAAGCATCATGTGCTATGTATGAAGTACTACGTATACCTTTTACGTATAGTACACGTACAAGTGCACGTACGATTTTCGTGTAAGCATCGATCGACTCGATGCATGAATGTGGATGGTTCAAGAACATTCTAGTAGGCACATGCTGCTTTGTGTATTGCTGCTGTGTAGATTCCATGTGAGACACATGGAATTATTGCAGCAGCTTGAGATTGAGTGAATCTTTGTTAAGAAGTTCGTCTGGAAGGTTCACGATTCTCCTAGTTAATTCTATGCCACTCTATGCTTGTATATAACAAGTGGCCCCGGCATTCTCACTTCATTCACTTCTGAATTCTAAACAGAGAAACAGCAAAGCCAAAGAAAGGTATTTGCCTTCATATTCAAACGACGATATTATTACACAGTAAACGTTACACTGCTGTCCAAGTCGTCCAATACACAAACACTTAATAATTTATTTGATTCGATTAAACAGAATTTTCATTACTTCCGCAATAATCTCCGGAACGTTATCGCATTAAAATTCTCTACAATCTTTGAAGTACTATTTCTGCAACATAAACAAAGTAAGTCCACTTTCCCGCTCTTTGGAATGAAATATTTTTCTGTACTGTAATTCTGTTGTAAACTTGTAAATTATCTACAACTATAATTAAAAATTGTAATTAATTAAATTAGTTTCTAAATATTTTTTTTCGTTTTCGTGCAGTACTCGAATTATCATGACGAATACAAAGAAGGCACCAGCGATCGGAATCGATTTGGGGACGACCTACTCGTGTGTGGGCGTCTGGAAAAATGGAAAGGTCGAGATCATCGCGAATGACATGGGAAATCGTACGACACCGAGCTACGTGGCTTTCAACGACACGGAGCGATTGGTGGGGGACTCGGCCAAGAATCAAGTGGCCATGAATCCAAAGAACACGGTTTTCGACGCGAAGCGACTCATCGGCCGGAAATTCAACGACCCGAAAACCCAAGCGGACATGAAACACTGGTCTTTCAGTGTGAGTGATGTGGGCGGGAAACCACACATCGACGTCGACTTCAAGGGGGAGGCGAAAAGATTCTCTCCCGAGGAGATCAGCTCGATGATTCTGGTGAAGATGAAGGAGACTGCGGAAGCGTACCTGGGTCAAAGGGTCACTGATGCCGTGGTGACCGTGCCCGCCTACTTTAACGACTCCCAGCGTCAGGCGACGAAGGACGCGGGAGTCATCGCCGGCATAAACGTGCTCCGAATCATCAACGAGCCCACGGCAGCCGCCCTCGCTTACGGTCTCGACAAGAACCTGAAGGGGGAGAAAAATGTGCTGATTTTCGATTTAGGAGGCGGTACGTTCGATGTGAGCATTCTGGCCATTGATGAGGGGTCACTGTTTGAGGTCAAAGCCACGGCGGGAGACACACATTTGGGTGGAGAGGATTTCGACAACCGGATGGTGAATCATTTCTGCGAGGAATTCAAAAGGAAATATAAGAAAGACTTGAAATCGAATGTTAGAGCTCTGCGCCGACTGCGGACTGCCTGCGAACGGGCAAAGAGGACTTTATCTTCCAGTTCCGAGGCCTCCATTGAAATTGATTCGCTTCATGAAGGAGTGGATTTCTACTCGAAAATTTCCCGGGCACGATTCGAGGAATTGTGCATGGACTTGTTTCGGGCGACGATGGAACCGGTGGAGAAGGCCTTGAGGGATGCTAAAATGGACAAGTCAAACGTGGATGATGTCGTTTTGGTTGGGGGCTCGACGCGAATTCCGAAAATCCAGAAACTTCTTCAGGATTTCTTCCATGGGAAAGAATTGAATAAATCTATAAATCCGGACGAGGCTGTGGCCTATGGGGCAGCTGTACAGGCGGCCATTCTCTCGGGGGATGACAGTGCTGAAATTCAAGACGTGCTTCTGGTTGATGTGGCCCCCCTCTCTTTGGGCATTGAGACAGCTGGTGGGGTGATGACGAAAATTATCGAGAGAAATTGCCGGATTCCATGCAAACAGTCACAAACTTTCACCACCTACTCCGACAACCAACCGGCCGTTTCTATTCAAGTTTTCGAAGGGGAGCGTGCCATGACCAAGGATAATAACCTGTTGGGCAACTTTGATTTGACGGGAATCCCCCCCGCTCCACGAGGCACACCGAAAATTGAGGTTTCCTTTGATGTGGACGCGAATGGAATTCTGAACGTTTCTGCCAAGGACACCAGCACGGGCAAGAGCGAGACAATCACCATTAAGAATGATAAGGGCCGGTTGAGCAAAGAGGAAATCGAGAGAATGTTGGCTGACGCTGAGAAATACAGCAAAGAGGACGAAGTGCAGAGACAGAGAGTGACAGCGAGGAATCAGCTCGAGGCTTACGTGTTCGGAGCGAAATCGGCAGCCGAAAGTGTTCCTGAGGGGAAGTTGGAAGAGTCTGAGAAACAAATGGTGATCCAGAAATGCCAAGAGACACTGAAATGGATGGACAACAATTTGCTGGCCGACAAGGAGGAGTATGAGCATAAGATGAAGGAATTGGAGAATGAATTCAAACCTATCATGATGAAAATGCATGGTGGAGGAGGAGGAGCAACCCCCGGCGGATTCAATCCTCAAGATTTCGCTCAACAACAGCAACAACCACCACAAGGAAATTATTCCAAAGGGCCCACTGTAGAAGAAGTTGATTAAATTTTAAATTTATAACAATTTGTAATAATTTTGGTGTTTAAGTTCCTACTTAATATTATTATACCGGAAAAAACGCAGAATTTCGATTTTAAAAAAGTAGGCCAGTCAGTATTTCTAAGATTAAAATGATAAGTAGTCGTATTTGTATATATTTCTCTATAAGTGTTTGAGTGCGTCGTCGTACTGTACATAGGTGTAAATGTTTATGTAATTAATTATTATGATGAATATTTCGTTCAAATTAAAAAAAATCCATCTCTCTAGACTGATACTGTTAATAATATTGTGCTATGTGTTTATTAAATTATTTATTCAACAGTATTTTCACACACTTATATATTTAAATAATATTTTAATTAATCCTTTGTGCTTTGAGTCTCATTCTAATATAACAGTAATGCATTGTTTGCACTATTCTGAAAATTGGAAATAAAATTGGCAACTGTCAGCAAATTCAGTACTTCTTGCATTTGATTAATTCATGCACTCGTAAATTTAATTTTTGTTGGTAATTCATATTATTACTATATAATTAAAAATTACGATTTTTTTTAAATCGGATAAATGTAAATACTTCATCCCGTGTGAGCACACATATTAATTGGATACACACATATATAATGTGCAAAACAATTTTGAATACCCAAATTTTCTAACCTGATCAGAAATGTAGGAATACAAATTCCACTTTTCATGCGATAGCATCTCATTATTTTGACCATAAACCAAGCATCAGTTTTCTAGGAGGTTAGACACCGTCACCTACTGAGACCATTCCTAACCTGCGCCAGCACACTATTTGCTCTTCCTCTATATTTTTCGTTTATTGTAAAATTTATTAAAAATTTGCAGTGAAAAAGCAAAATTCCACTATTATGCATGCAAAATGCCAAATACCATGAAATTTGCACTAGATATCATACAGGTTGACTGCCAAACTATTTATTGGCTTCCCATGAATTCCTGTAGAAATGTACAGTCGTCATTGATTGTGTTCTACGTAGAGTGAACCAAAAATGAAGTTGCGAGCAAAACCTTTGGTAATGACCTTCGGGTTCTAAACGGAGGATGATGAATCGGCTAATCTCGCAACTTGCGGGAAATCTGCATCGGATTGTAGAGTGCCTATCTGACTCCGTTATTACCCCATTAACTAATCGTGAAATTGGTTAATTATATCTAACGACTCGATTTACGATTAAATATAAATGTTCAGTTAATGTAAAGGATGTTCGACCTCTATGGTAAAAGGCAATAATTATGTTTTTATTGAATGACTTTGTAAGCACTGCCTTCTTGGTGATAGCAGCACTATTTACTGTATTACAGAAAATATATATTGTGGAAATTGGGCGTAGAAAATAAACTGTTTGTAAGGAGCACATTGTTTTAGAAATCATCTTCATCTATTTTACGTAGGCTCTGCGTCTTTCTCTTGCTGAAGGAATCGAGTTCTCTGGCGGAGACCGAGTAGGCCATTTCTACACCTTGATTTGAAGTGAGTACATCGGCCTTTCCGTTGACAGTGTCCACGAGTGGTCCTGAGCCATCTCCGATCAATTCCTTGTCATTTCTGCAAGAATGTAAATATCGGGTATTAATTTATACTCTCGGCTCAATTATACAATAATATCCAAAAAAAAACTTGTAATGGCATTTTTAATGTTATAAAATATTAGTAGTTACTCGAGAACACGATATCCATTTTCGTCAGCAACGTATTTGACGGTGTATTTGTAGAATCCATCGCTGTAGCTGTAAGATCCCTCCGTCTAATCATAAATCAAGCAATTTAAATAATTAATATTCGTTTATTTAAATAGCTGATTAAAAAAATCAGACAATTTTTAAAATTTTCTGTGGTGTGCAGAGCAAAGTTTTCCGAAATTGGTCGTTTTGGCGGTTAATTTTGAATTTCATGTATTCAATATCATTTTCTGCCTGAAAAGGTTATGTGTGGTAGGGGGGGGGGGAAGCTGACCTTGAGACCATCACGGGTTTCCTGCCGTACGTGACTAAGATCGCTGATACTGTCTTCGACGGCCGATCCGAAACTGTATTGGGCACTTCTGTTCTGTTCGTCGGCAACTTTTTCATTGTCTCGTCTGGTGGAGGAGTCGTAGCCGCTGACATAACTCTCTTTCTCCGGTTGTTTGGCGTATGAGACACGAATTGGGGGACGCTCTGGGGTTCTCACTGCGGATTTGTACACGGGCTCAGCCTCCACATCTTCGAATTCATCCATTTCTGGTTCAACCATCTTCGGTTCTACTGTCGCTCTCACCGGAGCCTGACCGTAGGGTCTTGAGGGTGGGGAGTAAGCGGGTCGGTTGCGCACCAGGGCGGCCGACGAACTAGCCACCACACCTAACAACACCACACATAAAATCTGTAAATATTCAAAAAAGAAATTTAGAACACCGAAATAGTTTTCATTTTGAAAAAATTACAAAATACAAAAATTCGTGTTGTACTACCTTGACTAATGAAACCATTTTGGGAATATTATCTGAGAGAAGAGCAAACTGTTTCAACGGAGAACACTGTGTGACATAATGAATCTACAGACGGAGATCCCTTATAAATAGTCGAGAATTACCGTTGTGGTTGCTGAACAAGAGTGAAAGTGAGCTTTTTCTCATTTCACACCGAAAATAAGACAAGGACGGCAGATGCCAACACAACAAAATAAACAAAAATAACAACAAAGCAATTCATGTACACAGAAAGGTTCAGGAAATGTGAAAGCTGCACCTTGACAAGATTTATAATTTCCCCTGGCCACTGCACGATAGCCCTTAACTGTGGGATCTTACGGGACTTGATTTGCCTTTTGAGTGAGGCATTAGGATACTCACACATTTGTTTACCCTTGAAGGCTGATATCTGTATACACGATTTGTGTCGAGTCAGCTTTTATTTATATTCTCAGTTATTCTGTTTTATTTGTAGCTTTTTCTTATTCAAATCTACGGAGTACAATATACATACCTATTTCTAGATTTGTGGGTAAATAAATTGATTGCATGATGCTAGGATTGCGATTGCATTATATTTTAAAGCAGTTTCTACATGTGGCAATTGTCTATTCATTAAAAATAAATTCGTTTTTTGGGATACGATTTTCGCAGGTTACCGTTTTACTTATTGTGGGGTACCAATTGCCGTGGGAAACTCAGTGGAAAGCCGTCTCTGACTTCAGAATTTGTTATTGCATGAGTTTTTAAAAATAAAATAAAGAAGGCACAATTGTAAATTGAAATTAATGCACGCATTAGAAAGTCTTAATGACACTCAGCTCAAACACAAAGTGTCAACCTACACAAACTTCGTTAGCCTCGATCAAGAAAAGATACTTGTCCTCTTTGAGGGCGGAGGCTCACGTGGACACTATAAAGCCGGATGCATTCGCAAGAGAGACGATACGCTAGATGAAACATTTTTAAAAACATTTTCAAAATCCCATTCTTAAAAAATTGTGTAAATATAGGTCTCATTAAATTTGAAATTCATAAAATGCACTTATAAGTTCATTTTGACATTTTATCAAAAAAAGTTTCAATTTTAAAATTCTGAAGGCAGACTTGCAGAAATACCGGTATTGAAATGCTTCAATACCGTAAATACCAATACCGGTATTCAAATTAAACACGGGTATTGAAGCCTCAGTTTAGTTTTCGTAGGAAAACTGCAATCCGAATAAGTGGGACACGAAGGAACCGATTTTTTTGTGTAATATTATTATTCAAGTGTAATTTGTCCACACCTTCTTCAACGTATAACTACGTATCTGCGTTAAATCTTTCATGGACCGTTACAAATACAAGTAAAAATAATTGCCACCTGAAGGATTTTCCTGGGGTTTTCATGAGAAATGATAAACTAAATATGTTCGTATGCGTAAGCACATTTTAGTTTACAGAGAGGCCTTACATCAGCCCCAACGGGGTGGAAAAAGCCAGTACAAACAAACCACGTGCAAATAATTCAATGGAGATGTAAGTATATTTTAAAACAGTATCCGATGCATTACAGGAATAACGGTGCTTCATGGAATTGAAGAACCAGAAAAAATTATTGTATTTATCTCTAGAGAAGAATCGACAAGATTTTTAGCTGTAAATACAAACAGACTTCGTATAAACTTAAATAATATGCTAAAGTGTAGCGTAATTGGCTTTAGTACTGCAACTTAAAAGGCTAATTCAATATCTATGAGGTCTTATTGGTTTCTCCGGATTAAACAACTTAGGATCGTCAAGAAACTCAACTTCTTTTAGGTAGTTGGACATAAAACCTAAGAAAAAAAATCAAAATTACTTGCATATGTTCACTCAATTTCCAAAAACAACTGTGTGGACAAATGTCAATCTTTAGATTCACATTTTGTTTATTTAATGTTTACCTAAATTAGATGCCACCTTAATTTCACTTTCAACTTGTTCTTGCATTTTCTTGCACAATCCCGTGATATGACGTCCGTAGACCATCCCCGTGTACGGGGATACAAATTGGTACAACAGTTTCACATTCTTGTAATTCGGCGTGATTTTATGTGTACAAAGAAGGCATTGTTTCGGTGGCTTCTGATACGGATTCGCAATACCTATTGGCTGGAAATACAAATACATTTTTAACAATTCAAATTTTTAAATGTTAATGGCGTGTTTCAAAGTTAAAACTGAAATTTAGGTTACAAAAAGTGAAATTTAGCAACTAATTTTGAGGGAGACTTACAAGATCATCTCCCAATTCTCTCTCTTTCAATACTTTTGCAAGAATTTTCTCCTCCTGCTCAAAAACCGATTTAGGGTGAATATCGACCGTAGTTTTCAAACCTCGTTTTTGCAAGACGGCGAAATTACCAATTAGTTTGTGCGAAACAATTTTTACTCCGTGCACTTGCAAGGCACATTTTGCCAAACAGGCTGCCATTATATTAAGGACGTAAAACAAACGGAAGGAAATGTTAATTTTACACTAAAAAATAAAGATAGTTTATTTCCAGTTTCCAGAGACTAGATACATTTGCGAAAAGTGTTTAAAATTCGTAGCGTCAGCAATGATTCTTGCTATTTACGGGGAGAAGAGAGACATCCAAGAACTCAGTGTTGTCTGTTCACGTTTCGTATCGTGTTGTTGTTTCACACATGCAAAATGTTAAATATAAAGAAATGAGCGAATTAAATAAATATACATTCACATTACTGTTTCGTCAGCATTTACTAGTAAATTAAATTGTAATGATTGTTACTACTGCATTAATTTCCCACTACGTTCTTTAATTTTTATAGACCACCGCTATTAAAGAAAAAATGACTTTTATTAAACCAAGTAAAAACATTAGTAATGTGAATTGGATTTCTACTCCGAATTCTCGAGAGGAGAAAAGCTGCACCTCGCCACTGCTGTCAATTTAAATGCAATAAAAATGGAATACTCCCATGGCCCGAGTGCAAATCTGAGCCGCTCACCACGAGTAGAAACTCCGAGCCTCTGCTACGCTACACATGTACCATCTGTAGTACGGACAAACTAAGCATTCATGAATAGTAACCCTCTCTTTTTAGGAAGAAAATGTTGGACCTTCCTTAGCCCGGTACTGTATTGTTTACATTGGTTTCGTTACGTAACGGGTATAAGTAGACATAGAGTATTTGAAAGCGTTACACGGCGTTACAATAGGGGAGTGGGGTCCCAAAATCGGCAAAATTGCGTTACGTAATATGTGCACGTTCCATAAGTAAACGGAATGAAACATTTTTCTCTTACAATATTTGTTAGCATAGGTTGTGTGTTTCTTTTTTAAAAAGCCAAAAAATTATCTCTTCCACAATTGTTCCATGTGTTCTCAATGCAATAGACACGATCTATAGAACACAGTCAGTAAAAATAATAAGTACGGAATATGTATACATACATTAACTGTAAGCCTTAAATACTATACACATAGGTCTATGACTGTAATGCATTTGGGGTAGGACACTTACTTAAATAAAACTGAATTAGTTATTTATATATGGATTGTTTAATCAATGCAAGTGACCACAACAACTCCATTAAAAGTAATTGCAAAGCGGTATTTGAAATATACCCTTTATACTCAAGAATTTGGTGTTACATACAAATTTTCAGCCTATGTGAGCAAATTTTTATAGAGAAAGATTAAAAATTTCGGATGGACTACAGGAATCGAACCTGTGATTTTACGCTTTACGGGCTATTCCACCCACCTCTGGTCCACCATGCCTTACGGCAGAGGTGAGTTGGCACCCAAAAATGCCCATGAATGCCCAATGCCCGGCCCATGGGTTGGGCATTTTATTTTGACAAATTCTTGGGCTGGGCTCGGCATTTTATTTTGACAAATTCTTGGGCTGGGCTGGGCATGTTTTTCGGAAAAAATTTTGGACATTTTACAGTCAATGCCCACTGCCCCTTTGCCAATATTTTAGTTTTTTTGAGACATTAAGCCATCTTCCTTTTATTATGACAATTGCTAATTGCAACATTTTTTCTTGCTTTTTGCTAGTTTTTCTGTGAATTAGTTAATATTTACGTTATTTAATCTATTTTACAAACAATTCACATACTTTATTTCCAAAATGCTAGTATTTACTCATTTTAGGAGAATATGACCAAAGAAATTTCGACCTTACTGCTGAATTTGTTTCCCATGATCATAAAATTGATTCCAATCTCCTAAACTTTGCCCTGGATCAGTAGCAATTTTTGGTCTCTGGGCATTTTTAGTACTGTCAATGGGCAGTGGGCATTTTTGGGGGAAATTTTGGCCTGGGCTAGGCTAGGCATTTTTTTCGAAAAAATTTTTGGGCTGGGCATTTAAAAAATCAATGCCCACTCATGTCTAATTGCTATCGAGTCCTAATGCATTTTGCCAACGAATCTGAAGCCTCAAATTGTGTTGCCATCTAGTCCAGTACTCAATGTTGGCAACCTATGTGTTGCCAACCAGTCCGGACACCGGAATGAACATTAATTTGATCCATTGCATTAACAACGTTGTCATGATAAGCTTTTACTTTAGTTGCTTATTGATATTAACCACGCCGCCATTTTGTTCCAGAACTTCAGTCTTTATCCCACAGGTTAGATGACATGATAATAAATACAGCGTGACCAACTTAGTACGAAATAAAGCACACTCATATTAACGGTTATATGTACCGTATGGTTTATAACACGTAGAAATCGCAAAATCTTCAGAATTAAATATTCACGCATCGATTTCTCTTGTCGCGCTCGAGTTAAGCAGAGAATTGACAACGGTTGATTCACGATGAAACACGGAAAAATTGAATTACGTGGGAGATTTATTATTCTAATACTTTTTTTCACTTTAGAAAACAACTTTCGGCAAATTTGCTGCACCCCCAAACCTGGATTTCTGTTAGAATTTTTCGAAAAATGTTACTTCAGAATTTCTATTTCGGTGGAGCACCAGGACGAAATGGAAAATCTGTTGACCAGGAACCAATTAATTCAGCAACCAAGGATAATATCTACAAAGGACTCTGGTAATGACTCACTCACTTCATGGAGAATGAGAAATTTTCATTGTACCTTCTATATCCTAGCTCATCCTTCCTCCGAAAGCAACATGTTGCACCCATTCCATTCGTTGTACGGTCACAGGAAGGAATCTGTCTTTTTAATCATTTTTTATAATGACATCCCGTCATATTTTGAAAGAATCAGTCTCCCAAAATTCGGGGCACAAATATTTCTTCAGATAATCACGTCTCGAGCGAATGAAAACATTACAACAGAGTCGAAAACCTTTGCAGTCAAAATAGGGGGCCTTTTTGAGGTAGAAGAGGCTCAACCCAGTAATCTATACAGCAGTCGACGCGAATCTCTTGAAAAAATTAAAATTCTTATACATACAAGACCCAAATGGACTAAAAATTATAAATTCGAAGAGAGATGTCTGGTGAATCCAATGCAAGGTCCTGGTTGTACCGGCGAGCAAGTATTCATCCAGGAAATGGCGAAATACTTCAATTTCACTCCCGTGAGTGCTGACAATCCTTTTCAAACAGTATTCTCTGTAATGTGTGGTTATGTGAACGTGGATGCCAATTTGACTACAAGATCCCACTTTGAAAGATCTATACAGACTCGTGACATCAAAATTGGTTTACTGTACGCTGCGAACAGCGATATATTTGACCTCGCCCCCTTAAAGTGGGTCACGAGCGCTTTTGATGAGATCATTTGGCTCCTTGTATTTCTGTTGCAGATTGTTATCGTTATTTACATTTTTATTGCGAGCTTGGCACGACCACAGAGGAACAACAGCCCCGGAGAAATCTCAGTCAAATTGTTGAACGCAGTCTCCAATTCTTTTTCCGTGCAAATGCGACAAAATCATCATTCTCAATGGCTAAATATGGTTTTGCTGGCCTACTCCTTTGTCTGTGTGCTGATCTCCATGTTGTACGAGACAGAGATGACCGCCGATGTTGTTTCACCACCAGCCAAGGTCATTCTTGACAATTTCCCACAACTTATCGAAAATGGCTACAAGGTGTTGACCGTATCGACTAAGGGAGTCTACGGGAACATTCACCTGCAGAATGAAAAGGAATTTGAAGGGACGTATGAATATCTTCTATTTAGAAACTACGATATGACTACAGAGGCAGAAATGATTCCACATTTGCACACGGTGAACCTTTCGTCGCTCTCGTTGAAAGAATGGACAAAGGCCCTTGAAGTAATATTGGACACAACACGATATTATTTTAGTGAACAAGAGTATGAACAGTATATGAAATACATTCGTATGGTGAAATTCTTGGGGAAAGATATCGTCAAAACGTTATTGGAAAATTTGCCAAAAATTTGGACGCGGTTGGGTTACAGCATTAGTAGTAATGAGAAGTTAGTGATTGTGGACGAGAAGGAAATATTGGAGAGTATCCGAAAAATATATGCGATTTCTAAGAGAAATGATAGAGCACTCAATATGGCAACAAACAACGAGTTGGTCACACAGCGCTTTGTTAAATTTGGCGACTGTCATTCGCAGATGCTTTATGAAGGAATGCAATTTTTCACACAATCTGGCATTTATGCACAAATTGTGTCTTACAATGAATTTGTAACTATGCTCCCCATGTTTAATGCCTATGAGAGGTATTTGTGTAACGAGACCAAGCCGCAAAAGTTGGGCTTGTCCGAAAAGGTTGTATCCATTTTTGTACTGTTCCTTTATTGCGTTGCGATTTCCTCTGTTTGCTTACTACTGCGAATTTTTAAAGAAAGGAAACTTTGGATTTTTGTATATGACCTTCAAAAAAATTTCTATTTTGAGTTTTACAAATATTAAATCAATTTATCTCAATGTAAATAGAAAAATAAGAACAACTTTTATAAACCTCAAAATTGTAATAGGAGTATACCCTGAACGACCACAAGTACAATTAGCTTGGATGTAAAGGCCACACAGTTGAACTTAATAAAGATTTATCTATCTTACACGTAGAGGGTTGAATTTCATTTCATTTAATTTCAGATTTACATACAAATATTATTTTAGCAGCAGAACGGTAACCTTTAGTCTCAGAGTATATTAAATTTCATTCCACACATTTCAGTGGGGGAGCAACCCGGAAAGCGAAAACTCACGTTCGATGGCTGAATTACATATACACTTTACCCTTGTGGCAAGAAAAATTTCCTTCAAGTACAAGACTTATTAATTCCTCCTTTATGGTGTTAGAATTTTTATTCAAATACACACTATATTTAAATACTTCGAAAATTGCATTAATCTTTGTGGGGCATTTATAAAATCCTGTATTTTGGAACACAGAGTGGGCACTCCACTCCAATGTATCCAGAGCATTCATTCTTTGTTATTATTTGCTTGCACTGGTCATTCCCTGTTAGTGATAATTTCTGACATGTTCCTGGACGCTCTACTGGACGTCTTTTCTTCCTCTATCATTATATAAATAATTGCTCCCCATATGTCAATATAAGTACATATATGTGCTAGTGAGATAAATAAGGCTCGTGCATGTTCGGTACTCACTACTCACACGATGAAAGGTGAAAACAACTCGAAAACGTCTTATTGACCACAATCAGCTAGAATTAATGAATAATTATATTTTAGTTTAATCGGTTCATCCTACACAGGAAAGTCTTGCAAATAATTAAGGAGCAGTAGCATTCGATTCTTTCCTGTAATCCAATTATTCTGTTTACTATATAGCATTATGCCATTTATACCAATTTATGCAATAAGGTAGCACCACAGCTTAGCTTTATCTCAAAAAAGTAAAGAATTACGTCAGCAGTGTAGAGAGTGCGTATGCCCTATGCCTATCGTTTTCGTTAAATGTTTATTTTGCTTACGAATGGATTGACATTTTCTTGAAGTTGAAGTGGAATATTTTGAAGAAAAACGTTTTGTTTTCAGTTTCTTAAAAGTGGAAGTGTTTTCGAGAACATGGGGGACGCTGCTGCAGGGTGGGCCACAGTGGGTTTTTCGTTGGTTTTTGATCAAAAAACCCGGCCCATAAAAGTAAAAGCCGAACCCATTGAGTTTTTGCTAAAACCAAAAACTGCTAATTTGTGGACATTGTTGGTTGAAATTATTTTATTTTGAGTTTAGATCGTAGTTAGATGTTATTACATCTATTCTCAATGTAATCCAACGTCGGCTATCGATATAATTCGTATGCCTAAATATACCCTGCTATGTTTAATACATGTGCCCAAAACCCATGAATTGGGGTTTTTGGTTGAAAAACCCTGGCTTTTCTCTTCTCTGCGCTGCTGCTAGGAGCTGCCACTTCCTTTATGATTCCACCTGGTGAGCAGAGAAATCAGACTTTCACATAAAAATGTGTTATTACACTTATTACCGGTCTTTTGACGCATTCAATTTAAAAATTTCAGGATTCTCACCGCTTCCTTCATCATTTTACCTTTTACCATGCATTTAATGTGCCTTATAGTGCTGTTCATTCCCATTAAATGATTTTAAATTTAAACTGACAAAGTTATCACACAATCAACACAAATTAATGGTTTTAAGATTCATTAAGAGATGACGATTATTAATATCTCGTAAATTTAATTTAATTCTAATCTCTAATATTTCGTCCGTAGGTAATACTTACAAGCAAAAATTAACCCGTTCCCTTTTCTAACTTCATTCATTTGCAGCTCTCTCAAATAAATGCGTGCTCTGCTATCATTGCCTCATATTCGTTCTACGTACATGGCATACATGTGAGACAGGTTCAAATTTCATGGCTAACCCTCTTGAGACTGAGACGCACTTGGTAGAGCAGAGATTTATGGATCAGTGGAAATTTAACGAAAGACTTATAGAACACGTAGCCTTCAGAAGTTTGAGAAACTTGAGTTAAAAATAAACTCGACCTCTGAGCAAATGGAGGCAGGAATATACATTTCATAGACCTGCACGCATTTTGCATGTAACTTTCACTGTTCTCGATGTTTTAGAATGCACGCTTATACAGCTTTACAGCTAAAGTATCGATTATCTACTGCTCCATATACATACGTAGTTTTGCAAGAAACGGTTTTGCACAATCAACATCAACAAGAGAAATGTGCGGCTGCACTATTTACGACTACACTTCTACTCCTATAAGAATCTACTAACGTGTATGAATGGATTTGCATAATGCCCTTGCATAATTTTTCTTCATTATAGATTACCTTTTTATAATATATTATTACATCACATTAAGCTAACAGGATTTCGATAAAAATTCTGAAATGTTCTATTTAGATGGCTTGACTGCACATCCGATTTTTCTCCTTTTCACCTGCTCTGCAAATGCAGTTCTCCTACTTAAGTGCTTCACAATAATTCTTGTCTCAAGTTAAAAAAAAACCAAAACCCACCTAATACTACAAATTATGTAGTAGCCTACTTGTGATTTTGAAAACAATGCTTCTGGCTGTTTGCTCTACATTTTAGTAAGAGTAATGGGACTCTGCCCTGACGACAAAAAACCGCCTACAACATAATTGTAATGTTCCAATATTCTTCAAGGCTAAGCCCAAGTCAGCTGCTGCTACGATTAATGTTCGTAGATGAGATTAAGATTTCTCTGCTGCTAACCTCGCTTTTCAGTCACCCACCACTGTTCCTTCATTCATTCGTTCCCAGCAGCAAAATGTTTTTTCTCTTCATGCACTCTCGATTCTAATGACATGTCAAATGTGCCAATGCATCAGAATATTATATAGGCAAGATATATATATATATCACAACCACTACTACCTACATTTTCGGGCGACTACTCACAAAACTGAATTGTCATGGACTTTTAGCCTTTTCAGTGAATATTCACCTGTCTTCAACCTTAAAATACATTCCAACTCGCAAATATTATATGCACCGCATGAAATTTGTCTAATAGATGGACAAATGACTCTTTTCACCCTGTATAATATTTTTCTGGTCGTTAGAAACCGGAAACAGGTTTTTTAATTACGCACATTATTTATGACTTTAAACAGCAGGCTGAACTACAAAAATACCTTTCTACACAAATTGGGTAAATGGGTCCACAATTAACCTTGTTATTAGTCTAGGTGGTTTATGAACCTCCCTTTATGAACTGTAAGTTTAAGAACTGTGTTAATGTTTTTTATTCGGGATTTTTTCCATCGCATGGCCCCACCTCATTGGAAATTAGAGCAAGATAATGGAAAGGGGGGGGGGTTTGAAAAAGTGTTTTGTGATTTTGAATTGGGGGTATAATATGGACTTATGGGTCCCAAAGGCAAGATTCCCATTTGAACCATGGTTTTCGTTTTGTAAAGAATATGTATCCGATTTTGTGTTGCACAATTGATGTGTCACCGTGTGCAGCTATATAAGTATCTTGACCGGTTATATTCTCATACGTATTAAATCTACCTTCCCACTCTAAACTGTATATAATATCTAATATGAAGATGGTTTTATAAGATTCTTATTTTTTCATTTGACTAAAAAGCAGCCACTTATGTACAGCCTTTGGTTTTGTTGGAAGCCGGGTTGACTTCACTCTTCATATAGTAAATACACAATGGATTCATTCCTTTTGCTTTGCATGGTCTGCTTCTACATTTCACCTTATACTCTGTAGTAGTATATTAGCCACCTCTTTTTCCCCACGTTTCCTACTACTCGGCTCGTTCCTTCCTTCTCTCTATATTATTTGCGCTAAATGCTATAATATTGCGAAATCCACAATTCCAACAACATTCTGTGACTACACACACAACAAACAATAAGGAACGTTGATGCATATAAAATCTACATGCGTGAGTGCAAATGCACACCACAGAGAGAGAACACAACGGGAACTCTTCTTATATTATTGTACCCATGACTTTACAGTAAAAGACCCAATACTAATACCATAAAGACCATAGCGTTATAATGTTCTTCGTAGTCGCACGTTATTTACGTACGACGACTACCTTTCAGGTAGTTTCAAGAAGTCCATTCTCAGTCACAAATTCATTTCATGATTTCTCAAAGTGTCAGTTTCACTATTGTTAGCAATGGAGCCGTATCTTTCTTTTCTTTTGGCTTCTGCTGCTGGTCGTGTGCCTGTGCAAAAATTTGCAAAAACTCCTCACCTCACACACATACTTCCTTAACGCACGGAAAACAGCAGCAGTCATTTTTAGTACTTAAGTGGCAAATAGAACGTCAATGGTAATAATTATTATGAAATGAAGTCATTTCATAGAAGAAATCGACATTCCTTTCATTGTCACTCAGGTATATACAGGGTGACAATAAAATATACACGCAGTTAAGAATTGATATTCACTAAATTCTATTTTCACCTGTGCAAATTTTTTGTATACTGACGAGAAACGACACAGAAAAACTAGTATCGTGCATTCAATTTATTATCTATATTTGAATGAAGACTGAAGTAAATTGTGGGCATGAACTCGAGGAAACGACTCTTTTGACTTTTATTGCCTTTATCGCAATCTTCACAATGAATGTGTGGTGGACATGTAGATAGATACGAGTGTATCACGCTATTTGCATTTGTATAGAGTACTTAGGAAAATTCGGTGATTGGCGAATTTTCGGATAGTGATCGTATCGGGCTTTGTACTCGTACTTACTGTGTTGTTGTGCAGTGGACTGTGCTTTACACATTGTGTGTGTAATTGGAGGGACAACGACAATATTTTTGTGATGCATTCGAAAATTCCGAGGAGCAGCAGTGCAGGCGCCGGCTTCGGCCCCAACAGTGTCTTCCACCACATCCCCGCTGATAATGACATGTCCCACGTTCACATTTATGGACCTGTTCCATTCCGGGTAACTACTAAACATTTTATCTTCTACTCCCTTTATTCTTCCTGGTATTACTTCTTGGTTCGAATATTACTGTTTTTGTTGTACGCATACAAATCACACTCCGGGGGATATTATATTTTTAATTGGCTTAATTAAACTCTTAGAAAGTGTATTTTGTAGACTTACATATCTATTATTAAACATCAATTATTTTGATTCTTAAATAAAGAAAAAAGTTTATGAGTGTCTATACATATATATAAATAGTGTTTTTAATACAATCACCATGTAAAGTTGTTCAAGCCGCACCGAGAGACAAGTGTAGAGTTTGTGCCGTGACCTTTGACACATAACTTCTTATAAGGATCAGCATACAATAATGTTTGGATACAACTATGGTGTACAGGTATAGAATAATATTACTAAATACACTTATAAAGTAGCTAGACGGATTGTGATAGGTCATTCACGGTATTATTCTCTATTAGACAAACATTCAAGTAGTTGCACTTGAAAACTTTTTCTCACGTGCATTCACATCATCGGCGTCCCTCATAGCCTCAAATGCAGCTGCAAAGTACTTTCCACTCATAGAAAGTTTGCCAAAAGCCCGGTATTCGGTATTCGGTATATCTGCATGGAAGCTATAAATTATTTACATATATTTATATTGTGGCACAAATGAAATATGATGTATACAAAACACGACGAAGTTATGGATTATATTGCAATCTTTTTGTTATTGACATGACCTATACGATGTTCTCATTCTCAATGCGATTTTCTCTATGCCCTGCATCATTTGGCATTCGTATGCGAATGTGTTGTACGTACTTTATTTTTCATGTTTATAGCTTTTACCTTAGCCCTGTAGTAAAAGAGCGACTACGACATAGAATGTCCTTGTTCTTGGAAGATTTCTAGAATACGTAACACGAGAGAGTGCAGAAAAATCTCCGCATACTGCATACTACGTGATTTATGTTGTAAGATTGACATTCGAGTGGACTCGAGACTTTTCCAGTGAATTATTACTACAGAAATGCATTAAACTAGTGTTTGCTTAAAGGTCATTTAAAGCGTGGGAAAATGTGGTCAAGTAATTGGTCAATAGGAAAATACTACAAGGCTCACCTGTAATTTTACAGAGAATTAAAGTTTTTCTGTTTTAGGTTCACAAGAAATACCAGCGAGCAAATCCGGTCAGCCCAAATTGGGAAAAATTACTTGAAACGGCGGATTTTTACAAATTTCACTCAAAATGCACAAAGAGTTGGAACAAATTGTATATTTATATAAAACAGTAAATTTAATTGTGGAATTTTTATGCCATTTTGGACACTGTCGAACAAAGGTTATTGACGGACAGTGGCCATTTTGGACGCTGTCACTTATTTCTACAGTAGTCACTGACTAGAAAAACTAACTCTGCTTTCTGACACCTGAATAATAGCTGCCCAGACTGGCACATTAAATTTGACAGTGTATGCATTACTATGCCCACTTTCTACGTGTATGTACATCAATTTTCAGCAGAATATTCATACAAAAAGTGCCTTTACTGCATTTCAACGACCACAAAAACCGCAAATATGTACATATCGTATCTGCATAGTGCATAGTATAGCAAAAAATTCAATTTGTATCGTGATAGCGTATACGTATTGAAAAAATTTATTATAGCTTGGCTTGACTTGACTACATTACCTCTTCACGTAATAGGCTAAAACTCATTACAGATTGGCTGAAATATTGAAAACCTCGTGACATTTCCGTTTAATTGCTCAAACTCGATTTCTTCAAATCAATCTAAATGAGTTATTTATTTCCTGTATATGGGTTGGGCGCAGATGTCACCGAAGAGCTCTGCTCTGAGAGAACCAATGGCAAACGGTATACTTAATTTCTAGTAATTCTAGTTAAAATACAAATGCAACTAGATATGAAAAATTCCTATGTATTACACAAGTAAATAACATGGTACCATAATATTCCTTTGTTTACTTGATTAAATTTCAAATATATTGAATTTAGTTTGAACGTGCTTTTTGTCTAACGATTATATTAATTGCTGCCCAGCAAGAAAGAAAGACCCACTTTATTTTGCGGGGAAAAATGTTCGACGCAGTATATACATAGGATATGCCCTTAGTACGCGGTGGTCATTCGCTTCAGAAAGTTGACTCATGTCAGACACAGAAAAACTGACTTGTACATAAATCGCTGTTGACAAGAAATTTCTTTGAATAATATTATAACGCACGTTGTTTTGATCACACGAAAAAGCTTAGAAATGTATATAAACGATTGTCCACTCAACCCTGAGGACTACTTGCATGCGTGCATGTGGCAGGTAAGATTTTTAAGCATTTTTTTGTAAATAGTTTACTTTTTTTATTAAAGAATTCGTGGGTGGTTGACAATGAATACTAAATGTATTTAATTAAGTAAGTACAAATATTTCCGATTAATAGATTAATTACAAAACCATTCATAGAAGCCGTTTCAATTTTTGTTTATAGTCACGTTACCTATATACGATTACATTTGTAACTTTTGTTAAACTACTAATACCAGACTACATAAAATTGGTTTAGTTATTATTCGAATTTTTGGAAGATGTGAAAAGAAATTATCTCTATTTGCAAAAGTATTATTTTGTTTGAGAGGAAGTCCAATGGTTCGTGAAACTTGGCATTTTAGTGAGCAAGTTATTTTGCTGTGTAATTTGCGGTGTAATAGACTTCTGTGCACTTACCCGTCTCGGTTTACCACACCCTCCCAATGCTATGCAATGTTATGCACTCTACTGCTGTGTAACTACGACCAAAGGACAATAACCTGCTGAATTATTTACATGCAGATCCATTCGATTTCTATTTCAATTCATTTCCACGGGCTCGCATTCTAATATCTATTTAACGGTGATACGATCGAGTAGCTTCTTCTCCAAAGCAATACACTCGAACTGCCCACTGTCCTCGCTCACTCGCAACAACTTTGTCCTAAGTATTACAATGGTGTATCATCAATGGTGATGTCATCATCTTAATGTTTCAAAGAAGACAAGCATTTCAATTGATACAAATATACAAATACATTTGTAAAATTGTAGCTTAAGCGTAGTTGTCGTAATTGCAACTGTAACTTGTGCTGTTATTTACACAGTCTCCAAAATGGCTCACTAAAGCATTTAATAGTAATCAGAAATGCGTAGTTGAAGAGTCCACAGAATTTTCCTCATACTTTTAATTTATAATGTTATAATTAGTTAAGATTAAAATGGTAGGTAATAATTTTCCCATAAGAACGCATACACCAACTTTCGTGGATGTAAATTGTGTCAAATTATTTACCGACAGGTACAATTTAAGATAAAAGCCACTGTTTATGTTAATTGGTGCAAATAGGGACAAATCTCCCATGCTGTCGACATTTATTGCAGACGTAATTTTTGCCTCTCCAGCTTACAATGTGTATTGTGAATTGTGGTTGCATACCAAAACGAGAATAGTACTGTGTAATAAAAGAAGAAGCCATTAGCAGTCACTGCACTATAAATGTTTTATCTTTCTCAGTCTTTGCACTTTTAAAGGCGCATCATCCTGTGCAAATAAGTGAGAGCGATACACAACACAAACAAAACGTAATCGTGCATTAGCCACTGGCACTTAAAAAGATGACAGGAAATAAACATGTTGATGTAAACTTTAATTGCAGTGATAGAGCCCCTTAACTTTTATAATGTCAAAAATGTCGTAAATTCATGAGTACAGAGGGGGAATTGTTACTCGAATGGTCTTGTAGGGAGGCAATTTTGAATTCTACATTGGAGAATCTCCTCAGGTTTGATGTGTTCCATATATAAATAAATCTGTAGTAATTCCCAGCAAAGTTTATATTCGGATGACTCTGCATTCCTTCTCGAGTGATGGAAAAGGACGAGGTCATAATTCTTTATTACACCAACAGACTGTGACTTTGTGTACACTCCCACTTCCACCTAACAACTATGCTGCACCAATAAATCTAGTTGGGTCACTTCCAGGCCAATGCTGCTGCTGCCGGCTCCTCTGAATTTTCCTTCCTTCCTCCTGTTTTTCTAATGTAGCGTTAATAAGGCCTCTTACTACCAGTAGCAGAAGAGCTCGTGTCCTAACAAATCAGGATTTTACGCTCCTAATTGAAACTTGAAATATATTGCTAAGCTGGCCTTTGGACAGTCTAAAATAACTTGCTTGCTTTAAAGTTGTTTTCTACTGGAAAAATTGGCAAATTTAATAATCATCTAAATTCTGTAAATAAAATGCTGGTTTTAGAAAAAAATAATCAAAATCTCAGCATTTTTTCAGTAAATTAAAGGTTCAAGTACCTACAAAAGCATTAAACATTAAAATTGTAGTTAAGGCAGATCCCAAAATAATTGCCAACCATCTACCTGCAATCTGTTCAATACGAATGGTGCACTAGGTGCACTG